>JAQGAW010001898.1:0-17004 GCA_034698025.1 Phthiracarus crinitus
ATTATATTATATTATATTATATTATATTATATTATATTATATTATATTATATTATATTATATTATTTTAATATATAGAATTAATATAAATAAGATTATATTAGAATTTATTATTTATAACTTATAATTTATAATTTATAGATTATAAATTTTTATTATTTGAACAAAATTATTTATAAAACATTTTATTATCTGTAATTGAGACTTAGCGAGACATAATAAAATTAAGCGAGACATCCGTATTATTTTATTTGAGACATTAAAAAACTAATTAAAACTAAGCGAGACACTTAATTTGTTTAAAAATCTAAAAATCCAGTTTAATCCTGTTATAATTATAGGAGAAAATATTTAAAAGGTTTTTTGGTGATTCTTTTTATCCTTGAAAATAATTTCATAGATTTTTTAGTAAATATAAGAATTTTAATATAAATATTTTAATATTTTACTTAAAAACAAGAATAAAATAAAAAGAATCTAAATAAACCTTTTGAATATTTTCTTTTATAATTATAAATGGATTAAACTGGATTAAACTGGATTAAACTGGATTAAACTGGATTAATTTTGATTAACCTGGTTTATCTTTTTTAAAAATATTTCAAATCCTTATTACAATCATATAACATTACATTCATCATTATTATATAGCATATATTATTATGATTTTTTAAAATAGGTTATTTTGATGTTAATATGAAAATTTTTGATTAAATGTAAAAAAAATTATTTTATATTTCAATTTAAAATTTGACAAGCAGACATGTTTTACAAAAATATACAAAAAAATATTTTAATATAACATTTAATTATTTTGTCTCATTTGTCACGCTTATTCTATTATATTATATGATAGTATTAATATTTTGAAATTTAAACAGGATAAAACTGGATTAAACTGGAATACACTGGATTACACTGGAATGAACAAGTTTTTCTTGTTGTTACATATTAAAACAATAACACAAATACTTTTATTACTTCCAGAAATTCAAATTTTATTGTTTTTTGTTTTAAAGTAAAATATTAAAATTTATGTCTTAAAACTCTAATATTAACTAATTAATCTATAAAATTTAAAATTTTAATTTTGCCTTCTTTTCAAAGATATAAAGAATCTAAATAAACCTTTAGAATATTATCTCTTATAATTAGAAATGGATTAAACTGGATTAAATTGGATAAAATTGGATTAAACAGGATTAAACTTAAAATACTTTTATATTTTTCAGAAATTCTAATTTTATTGTTTTTTAGCTCACTTTGTAAAATGAGCTATTTTTTGTTTTTAAAGTAAAATATTAAAATATGTCTTAATACTCTTATATTAACTAAAAAATTTAATGACTGATTTATATTTTTTTTAATAAATTAAAATATAATATTAAAATATAATAATATAAATATATATATTATTTTATTTATATAAATTATAAATTGTCATAATATATAGAATTAATAAATATATTATTAAATAATAAATAATAAAATATAAAATATAAATTCATATACAATATTATTTATAAAATCTTTTATAATCTGTAATTGAGATTAAGACAAACTAATTATTTTATTTGAGACATTAAATAACTAAGTAAGACTAAGCGAGACAATCAATATAAACTATATATACAAATTATATTCTTTGATACTCGTAATACTTTCTTGAAAATTTATTATTTAAAGAAATAAACCTTTCTACAAAATTTTAAAAATAAAAACTGAAATCTAAATCTTTATTAAAAAAAGATTTCTAAAAATTTTGTTCTGTTAATTTTTCTCTGTAAATTGTTACTTAATAACAAATGATTTAAAATTTGAGTTTATCCATTTCATAAAGTCATTACGATTTTCTTCCAACCACACTCAATTTTTAAATTGTATAATTTAAGCATTTAAAATGTTAATCAAATCCTATTAATTTAGCTTGATAAAATTAAATACAAAATATTGAATTCATATTCTTTAGAAAGAAACGGAAAGGTTTTGGGACGATTAATTTGAATTATAAAAAACTATTAATAAAAATAAAATTTATGCAATTTTTTTAAAACTTAAAATTATTAAAAGAACTACAATTTTTATTTAACTACAAAATCAATTAAACTCAAGGTTTTGGACAAAACAAAAGACTTTCATTAAAATTTTTAAACGTATATAACAGATTTAGATTTTTAAGTAAACTAATCAATGATTTATAAATAACCTATATGAAAAATTGCATCCAATAATTTTAGAGTTTAAAATCACCAAAACAAATTTGAAAACGTTATATAAAATAAAGGAAATAAGTTAAAGTCTATTTTCCTATTATTAATAGTTATGTGATTGAGAATTTTGTTTCTATCAATATCCAAGAGTTTATAATTGGAACAATGTAAACCTATTCGCCTTATGCACAAACATTCATCGGTGAAAGTAATAATGTCATGACTCAAAAAAGCTTGTGGAATAAACTTATATCCAATCTTTAATTCAACTAAACTTTTTAATTTCGATATATACTTCAATATTTGTTGCAATTCAAATAGGCCGGAAGTCGCACTGTGATTATAATGGTGTTCGGAAAAATGTAAATGGAGATAGTTCAAGTTCGGAAGATTTATATGAATATCTTTGAAATCACCTCCATTAACATAAGATTCCTCAAATTTCAAATTTCTCAAGTTAGCACAATTTTTCAATATAGCAAGGTTTTCGCTTAATCGATAACGTTTTTTAATACATAATTTTTCTATGGAACTGAATCCTTTTCTAAATATTTCTAAGAAAGGTAAATTTAGACACTCAATTACACATTCTTTCAGAATTTTACATCGCATGCATAGTTTCTTTAATAATTTATTAAAATTTTTTTCGGGACAATCTAAAAATGAGCAAAAAAGATATTCCAGGAAATAGAAATCATTTATGAGTGTAAATAAACTAGGATTCATTTCCATTCTAATATATATTTTAAGTGATTTTAACCTTGGTAATAAGTAATCAACGAAGTCTTTAAAGTTATGTCTATCAATAGAATAACTATCAATAGATTTGATATTTTCGAATAAATAATGTCTATTAACTCGAACAAGTTCGTCAAATGTTTCGTTAATGCAAAAGTGGAAATCCGTTCGTAATGAAATTAGCTTTGGCGCGTATTCTAGAATTGTTGTTAAAAAGTATTTTTTACATAGATTATTTTCCCTACAATCAAATAGTGAAATCGATTCTAGAAATTTCAAATTATTTTTAGCGAAGGTTTCTAAACAATTTCTGGATATCTTGTTATTAATGTCAATACTAATTTTTAAATGCTTTAAATTTTTGTTAAGTATTTGAACATATTCATCGGTAATTAAAGGTCCAACAATAGTTAGATTATTTGTATTTTTACACTTTTTAATTAGATATTTATACAAACGAAAGTTTATTTTCGGATAATAATCCATCTTAATAGCCATGGAATTTTTATTTTTGACCATATCATTTTTTCTGTTTGATATAACCATTTTATATTGTTTATTAAAAATTAACTTATAGAATTGTTTGTTGACAAATTGGAAATGTAAACAATTAGATAATGATAAGAATTGGAAAATCTCTTCGAATAAATCGTCACCAAATCTATCAAAACAATATTTGTTGTAATTTATTGACCCCATTATATGTACTTAAATGTAAGAAAATAAGTATATAAGAAAAATTACAATTTTTTAAGCATTCCTTTTATACAAATCAATGCGTTATACATAATATATTAAATTTTTATGATAATATGATAACAATTATATATATATTCAATTTAATATTTTAAAAACAAAATATTAAAATTTTTTAATTTAAGCAAGTGTAATTTCGTTTTTTGTTTTTAGATTTAAAATTGAATTAGCAGCCTTTAACATTATTACTAAAATATTTACATTTAAAATAAAAAATAATAAAATTTACGTATTCAATTTGATTACCACAAATATTTTTTCACATTTATTTATAATTGTTTAAATTAAGAAAGTTTAATAAGGTTTTCTGTTTTAAAATTAACATTAATAAGTATGCTTAAGCATTATCAATAAATTATTAAATTTTTAAATATAATATACTAATATATTGATATTCAATTTAAATTTTTCTTAAAATATTTATTAAACAAAAACGAAAGCTTTTAACATGAATAAAAATTAAATATTGTTTTAAAAATAATCAAATATTAAATAAAAATATGAATTTAATGTGAGCCACTTGTGAATATTTATTTCTAAGTCTTATTTTGTTTAACAATTAAAATTAAATAACCCTTAATTTTAAAGTATCTATTTAAGTTGATAACTGACTAAAAATTCGTACTAAAAATCTATGAATTTATTGCGATTACGATCTGCTTAAAAATATTTTTAAGTTTATACATTTTGTAGATACTGATGAAATCAATAATTTTAACAATAATATAGTTATGAAAAACTTAACATAACCTTATCTGAAATCAAAATTATATAATAAACTCAAAAACTTTAAATTTTGCAAATATTAACTAGAAAAGATAACTGGTTATTTATGTTTGTAAATAATTATTCCGTTTCAAATATAAGTTAATTGTTTTGTCATAAGATGGCATATATTTAGGTAAATTTATCTCGTAATTATTAGGGATCGGAAATTTCGGTCATTAAAATGTATAAATTCGGTCGGTTTTCGGTTGGAATTTTTGTCTAATTTTGGTTAACATTTCGGTCGAAGTTTTTACATTAAAATATGTTGGAAATTATAATATTATGCATATAGATTTTTCTATGATTAAATCATAGTATAAAATTAGTAATATTTTCGTTTAAAAAACAAATTTGAATTCTCAGGCAATTTAAATTACTGTAGTTATTTGAAAATATTTACACCAAGTTTCTACCTAAATTTAAATCAAGGTTTTCGTATCAATATAAATGCGTTTGCTTCATATTTTTAATAATTCCTCTTGTTTTTCCCCGGTAGATATTTAACGTGCACTTAATTTTTAATTTTTTTTGATATAGACTTTTCAAAAATTGTATTAATAACATGATATTTATTCAAAAAATACATAAATTAATAAAATTTTATGAAATTCGGTCTCGTATATCAAATTTCGGTTTTTTCGTTTAGAAACCCTGAAATCCGGTTTTTTCGGTTGAAAAATTTTTACTTTTAAACAAGTTAGATTTAATCAATTAATGATAATAATAACGTTAACCGAAGTTGAACTTAAGAAAAACTTTTCGGTTAAAACCGAAATTTCCGATCCCTAGTAATTATATAGTGATTTTATATCGTTTTTATTAGCTAGATAATCGTTTGTGTATTGTTCTTATGAATTTTGTAAATAACAAAGTTTAAATATGACTACTGTTATAAACTATAGTTTTAGAAGATTCGGAGATGATTTGTGTGAGTTAATATTAAGTTATTTATCAATCAATGATTGTTTTCGATTACAATGTGTTAATAAACAATTCAATAAAATATTCACTAAACAAAATAAGTTCTCAATAGCTAATAATTATTCATATAGGAAAAATAAACACGGTAATGATAATTCAAAAATTAGCCAGCTTCTTATAAATGATTGCATCTTCAAACTCAATTTTCGCATAAATATTAATCTAATAAAATATGTATTGATTAAGTGTTTTAATATAAATCAATTAATTATTGATTGTTATTCCGTTAGCGATGAAATAGTTAATATAATAAGTAATTCATGTATAAATTTAATATCTTTAAAAATCGTTGCAAATTTGGAAATATCTTTGGAATGTTTGGAAAGATTTGCTGAAAAAAGTTTAAGAAATTTGGAAAAAATTACAATTTACAAAAGATTTTTGCCACCGTTAATACATTTATGTCCAAATCTAAAATCAATACATTATTATTCGGGATTGGAAACGATTTTTGATGGTTATTTTGCATTAAAATCCTAAATACAACACGAATATATTTAGTATTGGTCGTTATGAGATAGATAATGAAAAATTCATCACATTTACTCATCACTTTAAACATCAATTGAAATCATTTGATATCAAGATTAATTTAGTGGAAAATTTGATAAAATTTGAAAATCTTGAATACATTTGTCGTAGATTCGCTTTCTGTTATGACGTTAAAAATATTGAATTGTTGAAACTGATTGGTTTGAAATGTTTGCGTTTGAAAGAAATAAAGATCGTGAATAATCACATTCCTTTTTATGATGCATTTATTAATGGCTTTCAATTGATCAAAAAGATATTTCTCTGTGAATGTCGACATTTAAAGAATTTTCAATTTTTAGATAAATGTTTTAACTTAACACATTTGAAAATTAAAGGAAATGGTTATGTTTGCAGTGAATCCGAAAATATTCACTTACATTTGCCACAACTTAAGACAGTTTATATTGCTACTAGAACGCATAATATAAATAATATAATGAATCAATTGAAAAATTTGTCTCAATTATGATATTTGACTAGTCATTCCCAATCATATTTTAATAGTGATAATTGTCATGATTTTATAAATAAATGCATAGCTATAATCGAAAATTGTTTAAATATTAGACGATTCCATGTTTATCAGAAAGAATTGGAAAAAAATAAAACAATTTTAGAAGAAAATATTAAACAAAATTATATTAAACAGCGAAAAGTTGATTTTAACATTTTAAATTAAACAATTTTTATGTCACATGATGGGCAAAGTATTTAATAAAAGATTATTTTGGAAAATTAAATATTGTTTCACAAAATCAAAATAAATCACAAATAAGTTATTATAAACCATAATTCATTATTGTACACCTTGTAATTTTTATATTCATAAAGAAATTATATTATTAGCTATTTTGCATTAATAAATGTAATTTTGAGGAGAATAATCAATTTTTATGAAAACTTAAATTGAATGAAAAAATGAATTTTGTAAAATTACATTTGAATAAATCTAATATATCAATATATCATCCTTGTTTATTTAATATTAACATTTATAAACAGCCTTAACCACTCATAATTAAATAATAAAATTTTAATATCAAAATTAAAATTTTGCTAATAAATTTAAAAATAAAATTATTAGAATTTTTTCATTTAAGTAATTATAATAAGGTTTTCTGTTTTCAATCTTAACGTTTTTTAGTAGGCTTAAGCATTATAAATAAAATATTAAATTTTTAAAATAATATAAAAATTAGAATTTTTTAAATTAAGAAAGTATAATAAGGTAATAAAGTTTCCTATTTTCAAATTTAACTTTGATTAATAACCTCAGGCACTCTTAATAATATAATAAATTTTTAAAAATATGATAATAAAAGTTAGAGATTCAAATAATTAAAATTTTTGAATATAAGTAAGTATAATAAGTTTTTCTGTTATATATTCTTATCTATTGTAGACTGATTCAAGGTTATAAATTTATCTTTGGGTTTCATAATTGACTAAAATAAAATATGAAACACCTTTTTAATTTAATATTTAAAAAGTAATGTTTTATTAGCTAATTTGCATTATTAAATGTAATTTTGAGGAGGAAAGTCAATTTTTATGAAAACTTAATTGTATGAAAATATTAATTTTGTAAAATTACTTTTTAATAAATCTATTATCTCATTATGGTTTATTTAAATTTAACATTAAGAAACAGCCTTAAATAATATTCATAAAATAATAACTTTTAAAATTAAAATAATAATATTAATAAATTCGATTTACATTTTTATTAAAAAAATTATAAAACAAGAACGATAAATAATGTTTAAGTAAGAAATTGATATGTAGGTTAATTAATAGGTTAGTCATTAGTGACATGGTTGCTTCAATATTTTAAATTTTAAAAGATGCATTTCTTTGTTGTGTATAAGATATTTTCAGGAAAGTTTGAATTAACAAGTAAAATTACTAAATTTTATTATTTAAAAGGCAACAAATTTTATACAAATTCTTTTAAAAATGGATGTGATTTAATTGCAACTTTATGATATTTATTAAAATTTACTTTTCTGTTATTTATTTGAATATGTTCTTCAATAAGAGTTTGATCAATATTTGCCTCGCATGGGTAAATAGTGATTCTTCTTATGTTACGACAGTTATCGATAAATGAGAAAACATCATTAGTATTTATATAATCAAACTTTAGATAATTGCAGCCAAACTTAATTTCACTTAAATATAACAATTTTTCTATATATTTCAAAATAATTATGGATTCCCTTTCATTTATTGAATCATAAAAATAAATATCAATAAATTTTAGACAGGGTACATATAAATGGATATCTTTGAAATCGATACTACAAAAATACTGATCCATTTCAAAACTTGATAAGTTTTTGCAATTTTTAAGTACTTCCATACTTTTAAACCCATCACATTCAATAATAGTTAATTTTTTTAAATTCCGAAACCCAGTTGTAAAAACGTCATCCATTGAATTGCAATAACATTTTATTTCGAAAGCCGTCAAATGGAAACATTTTACACCAATAAGTTTAATGATTTCTTTACTGCTACATTGGTAGCTAAAAGAGAAATCGCAACTAAGATATTTAAGATTTTCGAATGATGCTATAGTTTTCATCGTATCAATTGAACAAAGGATATTATCAAAAGATACACATAAATTTTGTAATTGACTCTTGAATTTGCTTGCAAATTTAATATCTTTTTCATTATAGGTTAAACTATAGCTATAGCAACCAATCGTCTTTATATTAGTGCCCAATACAATTTTCCATTCAAAACAACGATCAACAATTTCTTCAATATAATTCTGCGAATATATTAATTTTAATTTATGACAAAGTGCCATGCAAATTAATGTCGGTGTTATAATCTTTTTTTTACTAATAATTCCAGGATATAAAAGCTTTTCCAAATTGATTAAACAATTTTGTGCAAAACCTTTCCAACATTCATATGATATCTCTGCATAATCATAAATAACCAGATACTTGATATTTATTCTTGCATTGATTAGTATATTAATAGTGTCATCGCACACAACGTTACAATCGACAATTAATTGATTAATATTTTTGCATTTTGTCAGCACAAATTTAAATAAATCGATATTTATTTTAGGTTGAAATGGACCTGAATGTTTGAAAGTTACCAAACCATCAACTACTGAATTTAAATCGGGAATACTCAATAAATCACTGCCATCATAAATAGAAAGTTTATATTGTTTATTGAATATCAACCGATTGAATTGGTTATTAACGCAATGTAAACGAAAACAATCACTTATTGTCAAATAACTTAGAATGACTTCGCATAAGTCATCGCAGAATCTAGAAAAACTATTTCTTTTGTCAAGCATTTTCTTTTGTCACTTACTATAATAAATTGTAATTACAATTAATAACACTTTAGTATTAAACAAAAATTTTACACAGTGTTTCAATCAAATTTCACTTGAACTTACATTTCAATTGAAGTTTTTTACTATAATGAACCATAAGTTTTAATGCAAAGTTCTAAAAAAATTATTCACATGCGCAAGAGAGTAGATTAAAATACAGTTTAACCTACTTACAAAATTTTTTTATTTACGAATAATTGAGAATGTACTATCTTAATCTAATCTTAAGTTAATTTAATATATTTATTATTTTATTTATTGTTTCCATAGATTTTATAATTATTTCCTAACATTTATAAATGTTATTAACTTATTTATTTTAAATAGAAAATATAAATTAATTTATTTAAAATAAGTATTTATATTGAAAGTTTGTTATTTCACAGAAACATAAAAATCAAAAAACTTTATTAATAATGTTTTAAAATTTTTAATTTACTCTTGAAATCAATTGCAAATTTAATAAAATTTTCATCTTCAGATTCAAAACAACGATTAATTATTTCTTCAATATTATCATGCGAATATATTAATTTTAATTTATGACAATGTATCATGCAAATAACTGCTGGTTTTATAATCTTTATCATACAAATTGTTGTTCTTTGAAATAAAAGCTTTTCCAAAATGATTAAACAATTTTGTGCAAAACTTTTCCAACATTCAAATGATATCTTCGCATAATCATATATAACCAGATACTTAATTTTTATTTTTGCATTGATTAGTATAATAATTGTGTCATCGCACACAACATCACAATCGAGAATTAAATGATTAATATTTTTGCATTTTGTCAATACATATTTAAACAAATCTATATTTATGTGAGGTTGAAATTGGACTGAAGGTTTGAACTTTACCAAGCCTTCAACCTCTGATTTAAATTCGTCTCTATTATATATGTTCCTGCCATCAGAAAGGGAAAATTTAAATTGTTTATTGAATATCAAACGATAAAACTGTTTATTAACGCAATGTAAACGAAAACAATCACTTAATGTGAAATAACTTACGATAACTTCGCATAAGTGATCGCCGAATCTAGAAAAACTATTTATTTTGTCAAGAATTTTCTTTTGTCATTTAGAACATAAAATAGTAATTACATTAAATAACAATTTAATATTCATTAAAAAATTTACACAGTTATCCAATCAAGTTTCTATTTGAAGTTTATCACTATAATGCAATGTAACTTTTCGTTCTTTATTTATATTATTTTTAAGAAATATTTAAACTGTTATCTAATTAAGACATTAATAAATTAAAAATTTAATATATTTAATTTAATAATGCTTAAGAATAAGTACTTATCAATGATAAATTTTAAAAAAAACCTTATTCCACTTTCTTAAATTAAAAATTCTAATTATATTGATAATAAATTTTTAGTAAAATATTAATTAGAAAATCTAAATTTGATTATCTTATACATAATAAGTTTTTAGGAAATACTAAAATTAATATCTAATTAATATTATATTATTTTAAAAATTCAATATTTTATTAAGAATTCTTTAGGCTATTTATCAAGTTTAAATATAAAAACGGAAATCCTCATAAAGCTTTCTTAAACTAAAATATTTGAATCATGTTAATTTTAAAATTTTAAGTAAAGTATTAATTTGAAATATCTAAATTTTATTATCGTATATATCATAAGTTATTAGGAAAATATTAAAATGAATACTTAATTATTATTAAATTATTTTAAAAATTTAATATTTTATAAGAATGCTTTATGTATCTAATCGTGATTTAATATAAAAACAGAAAACCTTCATACACTTTCTTAAATTAAAAAATTCAAATATGTTGATTTTAAATTTTTTAATTGAATATTAATTTGAATTAATAAATTTTATTATCTTATATTTAAATATTTATTATGTTATTTAGAATGATTAAGGCTGTTTATAAATATTAAATTTTAAACCAAATTAATTTTTTTAAACAATTGTAATTTGATAAAAATAGCCTTTTTTACACGAAAAACACCTTTATTAATGCATATTAGCTAAAAAACATTAATTTATAATTATCAATAAAAATGCGCACAGACGAGATATACGGATAGAGAGACAGACATTGCAAATCCAGTCGTTCAATAAAGGTTTTTTTAAAAGATTGAATTTATTAAACGATATTTTGATAATGAATGATAATAATTTCTTTTTATTGATTCATTTTATTTACTACAATATTAAATTTCAAAACTAAACTCGCTTTTTGGCCTAATATCTAATTATAATGGTATCCAATCAAAAATATAATTGATAATAATTGTCATTTAAAGGTTTATTATTAACTAAGTTAGTTGTAAAAATTGATTCTTAATTTAAATACAAATTGTGTTTTATATACAAGTTAATTAAAAACTCGACGTTTTTAAAAAAAATTTTTATATAATTTTGATAAGGCACTGTCATTTACGATTTATTTATTAAATCAATTTCAATTTTTTCTTCAAAAATATTTAAAACCCAGTCAGCAACAAATTCTTTTGAATATATTTTGGTAACAATTTTAAACAACCAATCATGTTTTGATATACATATTAAATTTAATTAAACAAATTATTTTAATTTATTGTAATTTGTTTCTTTTTTTGTATTATCAAAAATAAACGTTAATATTTTTTAAATAATTAATTAACAATTTTTTATTTTTTTAGATATAGACAAAATGGGAGATTTTATTAATGAGACAAAAACCAGTTAACAATATTTAACTCAAAAATAACAAAGTTAATTTTAAAATAAAATTAATTAAATATCTCCATATAGGTAGAAATTAGAACAAATTTTATATATATTTTGAAAAGGGATGTGAATTCATTGTAACTTTAAAAGACTTATTAAAACTCAATTTTCGGTCACTTTTTCGAATATATGCTTTAATAATAGTTTCATCGATATACGCTTCACATAGATTAATATTAAGTTTTCTAATGCTACGACAGTTATCGATAAATGATAAAACATCATGTGTATTCAAATAAAACTTATTAACAACTTCACAGCTAAAATGATCACAACCAAAATTCATTACGCATAAATTTAATAATTTTTCTAAATGCTTCAAAATAGTTTTTGATTCCTTTTTCACTTTTGAATCACACAAATACATGGTAATATATTTTAATTGCGGTACACTTAAATGGATATTTTTGAAAATATTAGCACTATAATATAGTTCCAATTCGACACTTGTTAAGTTTTTGCAATTTTTCATCATTTCTTTGCTTTGAATTCGATCAACTTCAACAATACTTAATTTATTCAATTTCTTAAAGCAGCTAGTAAATACATCATTTATTGATATGCAAAGACATTTTATTTCAAGTACCTTTAAATGCAAATATTTCGTGCCAACGAGTTTAATGATTTCTATACTGCTCGTTAGGTCGCATGAAGAGAAATCGCAACTAAGATACTCAAGACAATTGGATGATGCTAATGTGTTCATTAATTCAAATGAATTGTTATCATCAAAACATAATCGGACACTTAAAATCTTTATTTGATCCTTTAATTTGTTTGCAAAAATTTTCCAACATTCGAATGATATTTTGTAAAAATTATAAATAACTAAATATTTTAATTTAACTTTTCGTTTATAACATAATATATTAATAGTGTCATCGCACACAACGTCACAGTCAACGATTAGATGATTAATATTTTCGCATTTCTTTAACACATATTTTAATAAATCATTATTAATGTGATTTTGAAATGAGCCTTTTCTATAAGTAATCAAATCATTTATTATTGATTTTAAACCGGGAGTACTTAATAATCCAACATGAGAAAGTGTAAGCTTATACTGTTTATTAAATATTAAACGAATAAATTGTTTATTAACACATTGCAAACGAAAACAATCACTTATGGACAAATAACTCAGTATTACTTCACTAAGGTCATCACAGAATCTAGAAAAACAATTTCGATTGTTGATAATTTGAAATGACATATTAATAAACCACAAATTTTTTACAAAATAATTTACGCAATTAATAAATTAATAAAAATAATAATTTTTAAATATTTTTAAGCTATAATATATGGTTTGAAAATATTTATTAATATAAGTAATTATTTTATTTGACTCTGTTTAGTTAAATTTACCTTTAGTCTTATATCGAATAGAACTTTTTTTATTTTATAACAAATAATATTCAAAGATATCTTAAATAATTGAATTTAATAAATAAAATTTTTTAATTAAATTTAACTTTTATGCTTTATGTTATTAATATATATATAGATTCAATTTTAGTTTGTGATTTGACTTTTTGATTTATAAATTTTAACTTGTTAGTTATTTAAGTGTAAGGAAATTTTATAAATGTTTAATGATTTTGACTGTATGAATTTATAGATTTATTAGTAAATTTAAGGATTTAGAGATGATAAATTTGATATTTAACATCAAAAATAGATATCAAAAAAGAAAGATTTTATAGTTTTGTTTTAATCCCTTTTAAACGGTTCTATCGAATTATTATTATAAGAGAAAAGATAAGTAAGGTTATAACAGTTTCTTTTTAAAACATTTGTAAATAAAGCAAAAATAAAGTTAAAAATATTATAGATAATTAAGTTAATATAAGAATAGAAAGGGTTATATTTTAAATGATTATTACATTCATTATTTCTATTTTACTACTATCTAGTTCTCATTAAAATATACATCTAAGTGACATTAGAATAAGTAGAAAATTTTTCATAAATCTAAAACCACATGACTAAAACCAATAATAAAAATCAAAAAAGAAAATAAAAAAATTAGAATTTTTTAAAAAATTAAAAGTATTTGAGCTATTCACTTAATCTTTTATAACAAGAGGAACCGGTTTATTCCAGATTAATACAGTTTAATCCGGTTATTATTATCAGAGAAAATATTCTAAAGGTTTTATGAGTTTCTTTTTACTTTTAAAAAGAAGGAAAAATAAAATTTAGAATTTTATAGATTTTTTAGTTAATATAATAGTATTAAGACATATATTTGATATTTTATTTCAAAACAAGAAAACAATAAAATTACAATATAGGAAAGTATTAAAAGATGTGAAATATTGTTCCTATCATTGAAAAGATATTAAACCGGTTTAATCCAGTTTAATCCGGTTTTTATTTTTTCTATGAAAATATTAGAAGAGTTAATTTTTATATTTGAAAAGAAGTCAAATCTGTTGAATTATTTTGAATAATTAATTAAAATATTTAAAAAAACCAAATAATAAATTTTTATGAAAGTAAATATAAATAAATTTTAAACATTAATTAGTAAATTATTTAATGGAAGAAAGTAAAAAATAATTATGAGTGTCAAAGTATGATTTTGCCTAGCTAAATCTTACTTAGTTATTTATTTTCTCAAATAAAAGTATGAGTTTGTCTCGCTTATTTTAAATATGTATCGCTTATTTTCAATTACAGATTATAAAAGATTTAATAAATATTATTGTATATCCAATTTAACCAAGATTATTCTAGTTTAATACAGTTATTTAACTTAAAATCTAATAAATATTTAAAAACTTCATAACTATAATATAATATAATAGTGACTAAGCGTGACAAATGAGACAAAATATTTTAATAATTATTTTTTTAAATTTTGTATATTTTTGGATTTTTAAAATAATATTCGAAAGGTTTTATGAGTTTAATTTTAACTTTTATTCCAGTTTAATGTTTAATCCAGTTTAATCAAGTTTAATCCGGTTATTATTATAAGAGAAAATATTCTAAAGTTTTTATGAGTTTTATTTTAACTTTGAAAAGAAGCCAAAAGTTAAATTTAGAATTTTATTGATTTTTTAGTTAATAATATTATAAAGACATATATTTTAATATTTTACTTCAATTCAAGGAAACAATAAATTTAAAATTAATTAAAGTATGAAAAGTATTTCGGTTATTGTCTTATTCTTTTATTACAAGATAAACCGGCTTATTCCAGTTTAATTCAGTTTAATCCAGCTTTATCCAGTTTAATCCAGTTTAATCCGGTTATTATTATAAGAGAAAATATTCTAAAGGTTTTATGAGTTTCTTTTTATCTTTGAAAAGGAGGCAAAAATAAAATTAAGAATTTTATAGATTTTTAAGTTAATATAAGAGTAATAAAATATAAGTATAAAACAATAAAATTAGAATTTATCAAAGTATGAAAAGTATTTGAGCTCTAGTCTTAATCTTTGACAACAATATAAACCGGCTTAATCCAGTTTAACTCGTTTAATAGAATTTAGAATTTTATAGATTTTTAAGTTAATATAAAACTATTTAGATAAATAAATTTTATATTTTATTTCAAAACAAGAAAACAATAAAATTACAATAGAATAAAGTATTAAAAGGATATAAACAATTGTTTCAATCATTGATAAGATATTAAACCAGTTTAATCCAGTTTTATCCTGTTTTTCTTGTGAAAGAAAATATTAGAAAGGTTTTAAGAGTTAATTTTTATTTTTGAAATGAAGTCAAATCTATTGAATCTTTTTGAATAATTAATTAAAATTTCAAAAAAATGAAATAAAGTAAAAAAAATTTTAAGTGTCAAATTATAAGTTTGTCTCGCTTAGTCTTAATTAGTTATTTATTTGTCTCAAATAAAAGAATGAGTTTGTCTCGCTTATTTTAAATATGTCTCGCTTAGTCTCAATTACAGATTATAAAAGATTTGATAAATAATATTGTATTTGAAATTATAATTTATATTTTATTATTTATTATTTACTAATCTATTTATTAACTCTATATATTTTAATGATTATTTATATAAATATATATATTATTATGATTATTATATATATAAATAAAATAATATTATATATATAAATATTATAATATTTTATGAAAGATTAAGTAGTTTTTCAGCTTTCATTTTTATATATGAATAGCTGCTTGAGATTTTATAATTAAAATTATTTACAAATGATTATTAAAATGATTATTATATAACTTGATCTATTTTTTCAATCATTGAAAATATATTAAACCAGTTTAATCGAGTTTAATTTAGTTTTTCTTATGAAAGAAAATTATGAAAATAAGGCTTAATTAAAATTTAGAATTTAATAGATTTTTTAGTTAATATAAAAGTAAAAAGATAAAATTTTGATAATTTCTTCAAAACATGAAAACAATAAAATTAGAATTTATCAAAGTATGAAAAGTAGTTAAGATATTGTATTAATCTTTGACAACAATATAAACCGGTATATTAGAGTTTAATCCAGTTTAATCCAGTTTAGTCCAGTTTAACCAAGATTATTCCAGTTTAATATTGTTATTCAACTTAAAATCTAATAAATATTTAATAAAATTTCAAAACCTCATAACCATAGACCGGATTTTTAGGGCATGCCCTAAAATGCCTTTATTTGCCCTTTTGTGCTTCAGAACCCTAATTTACCCTAATTATCAATATTTGGCTACAAATGGTCCTTATTTTTAACATTTAAGCATTTTCCATTCTCTGTTATCACCAAAAGTGTGTCTTGTTATATGGAGAACATGGATAAATTAGTTTTTATTTAAAATTTTGGAAAATTCTTACTATTTTCAAAAATTCTATCCGATATATTTAATATGAATGTTTAAACTTTAAGTGAATTTGC
>JAQGAW010001899.1:0-17003 GCA_034698025.1 Phthiracarus crinitus
ATCATTTATCCGCTCCGCATTCAATCCGCAAATTAAAAAATTTAACTCATCCGATCCGCAAAATATGGTTAAAATTTATAAGCATCCTCATCCGCATCTGCTTTCATCCGCATCCGCGCCCAGCTCTAATACAAATTAAGAAAAATAACAAAAATTATTTAAGCCTATAAATCTTTCTTGAGCTATGTTTATGCTATATTTGGCATTCAAAACAAAACACATAAGTTTTTTAAGCAAATAAGATTTGGGTGAATCAAGATTTCTATTGTTTTCCTTCATTTCAAATGTAAACGTCAATTACTGGATTTAACTATTTTGTTATAATACGCGGTAAACAATCAAATATTGATTCAGTGCACAAAATAGAGCAAAATTTTTATTTAACTTGAACTGACTTTTCTCAAGCATTAAAATCTGTTTGCGGAGCATAAACTCAAACAACAGCCCAACTTATTGTAGCGAAATACCGATTCTTCATCGCTCTCTACACAAACCCGCAATACTTCTGCTTATTCTTTAAATCAATGCATTTCTTATTTAATGTTGAAAAAAAAACCATTAGCCATATACTGTATAATAAAATAAGTCAATCGCATGTTCACTTTATTTTTTGTTTGGCAGAGAATAATTGAATACAATAAAAGAAATATAATGCAATGCAATTATATGTAGCCATACATAGCGTACTGAATGGTGTGTGCGTTATTGCAAATATATGCGTATCAAAAGTAATCCAATATAATATAAGATTAGTGGACATTATTATTAAATAAATAAAACTCCTAATGCACTGATTTGTACTCTAGTTTATCCCAAAATGCTGATCATAAATAAAGTTGAAATTTATTCTATTCATCTGATTGCGCGCAGACAGTCTAAAATAATTTTGATTAATCAATATTTTCTTTGCTTTAATTTTCGTTAAATTCATTAATTTTATTTCTGGGATATATTAAATTAAAGAGTAAAAACAAAACCATTATTATATAAATAATTAGCGGTATTAAAAAATATTATTTATATAAAAAAACAATTCTATTTTGTAAGAACCTATATGTTGACTCCTTCTATGATAAAAATAAATAATATTTACACTTTTAAAAACTTATCCGAAAACTATTATTGAGTTTTTTTAATAGTGAAAAAACAAAAATTCTTACTTAATGTATACTTACTTCTACGGCTTTGTAGTCTATTTATAATAATGAACAATCAGATAACGATTACAACAATAATAAACGGTTCAAAGGAGCAAATCCACTCAGCAAAACGATGAAAAAATAAGAACAAAGAACTTAAACGAATATTTCTGTTTTTTAAACAAGTCTAGACTACAAATTTGCTTATATATCACTGTCAACAAAATCAGGGTTTCTGACTACACTTTTCCTCCGGAAAAAAACAAATCGAAAACATGCACATTTGTCTTTCGTGTATAATTAGATTTTGTAAAAGCCTAGTAAACTAAATGCCTACAAACTTTTTATCACTAAAAGCCAGGCTGTCCTAAGAGGTTATGAGCATAATTGGGGAGTACGTGAACGTTTTTCTCTCTGATGGCTAAAAGAAATAACGCAAAAAAATAAACTAAAAACATTCCATTATATATAACATCAAGATTTATATATATTAACTCGTATTAAAACCATGAGACAGACCCTTTAGAAATTTTTGTAACCAAAATTTGGCGGTAAAAAACATTTAAAAATTTATATAGAAAAAATTGGTTGATAAATCTGCTAAGAATGACTCATCAAATTTTTAGCAAAAAATAACCCATTATCAAAGTCAGAGACACTCTCGTAAAATCAATTTTGTTGAAAAAATCACAATATTACGTAAAGTTTTAAGAAGAAATTTCATATAAGCTTTAGGCGTTATTTATATTAAATTGTATCCATATTTTAGGAGAAATTCAATTATAACATTTTAAGTAAAACACAATTCAACGCTTTACAGATTTAACAAATTATTTTTTATGTCTTAAGGCCAACCAAAGTGGAAATTCTCGATAAACGCGAAACTTGTGAATTCAACAAAATTTCTCGCATTTGCGGACGTAATCATTAATGTGCGCGACATTAACGACAACAAACCATTTTTCACTCAAAGCGTGTATCGCGCAAACATTACCGAAAATAACCCAATCGGCGAGATTGTCGCCGCCGTGTCTGCCATTGATTACGACGAACAGTCGCCTCGTAATGGCAACGGCAGAATCACTTATGGTTTAATCGATAATCATATGGACGATAATAGCGTTAACAATCATAACGCTAATGGTATGCCACTGTTCGGCATTGACTCCAGTTCTGGCATTATATCCACACTTGTGTGTTGTATTGACCGCGAAACCACACCTCAGTTCGTTTTGTGGGTGACAGCCGCTGATGACGGCGCTCTTACTGGATCTGCTCAAGTGGTGATTACGGTCGAGGATCAGAATGATTGTCGTCCGCGGTTCCACACCAGGAACCGTACCGTTGAAATCGATGACTTGTTTAGCGACGGCAGCGAAGAGGAAGAGATTATAGTGCTATACGTCATTGACGACGATTTATTAGACAACAATCAGTTAACGTTTGAAATTGTTAATTGCAGTAATTGTGGCATTAATGATCCCATCTATTTCTTTGTTGTTGCGAACAGTGATGGCAGCGGTTCTCTTATGGCTCGAAACGCTAATTTATTAAACGGTTACGCGTATACGGGCTCTGGTTTTAGCGACGAGAGTGTTAATCAATATTTTCTGACCGTTTCGGTGACCGATATTAGTGATACAAGTGATGAGAGGCGAAAGGATTATACGTTTATCCGAGTGATTGTTAATAACACTAATAATAATAATTATATTAATGCCCGATTAAGCAAAGTGAAACTCGAAAGTGATATTAGTAGTAATGGTAGTGATATCAGTGCGAATCAGTGTAATCATTGTCATAACAGCGGTATTTGCGTGATAACTGGTTACGGTATCGGTTTTAAGTGTTTGTGTGCGCAACAATTTACGGGTTTATTATGTGATAAAAGTGTTGAAACGGAGACCAAAAGTTTGATACAGTTTGCGAACAGTAATGCGTTGGTTTGTGGCATAGTTATCGGCGCTTTAAACGTTTTTGGTGAGTTTGGATGTAGAAATCATTCAATTCGTTATAACAATTATTCAGTTACCGTACAAGTTATACTATATTGCTTTAAATGCTATATTAAACAGAGCGTAATAAAAAAAATTACTTAACACAACTTTTCAATTTAAAATTGTATACTATTTTCTGCTAATATTTTTTATCATATTAAAGTATTATCAAAAACTTTTAGAAAATTATATTAGAAAACTTTTCGAGCGAATAAACTATATAATAGTGAGAGCGCTTTAACTTAGTCTGAAGATGTATACCAAGACATCGATGCACTCATGCATAGCCATTAATTTTAAAATGTATTAAAACTTAAAAGTTTTTAAGTAGAGTGCTGTGTAAACGCTTTATGATTGAAAAAAATTTAGTTATTCCTAACACTTCATAAATCAGTTTGGCTTCAGATAATTTAATATATTTTATACAGAGAATTGCTGCACAAGAAAAAACAAAACACCGACAAAATGATTAACTGATTTTCAGTAGAATGTAATTTTCTGTGCATTTATTTCCATTATCTTTCCTTAAAAGTGTTTCAATTTCCAGAATATAACTTAATAAACAGCAACTAAAAGTAAAAATTTATGAAATGCTTAATAAAATGCGATTAAAATGATATAAAATATTTTTACGCGGCGTTGCAAACACAAAAAAAGTGAAGGATAAATGATAAATTGAAAACAGATGAATACAGTTTCAGCTCTGATTACTATCCTAATTAATTTGACATTGTATTAGAATATTAATTATTCTTCTTTCTCTTAAATGTCAGTTATGATATCATCATTCATTTTTTACACGAGACATCGATCCAAAACCATGGCTAGAAATAACAACGCCGCTACTTCTGTAAAGTTCGAGGAAGATGTGGAAAACGGCGACGAAGATGAGGATCATAATGACGAGCAAGAAAAGCGTATAGAAGTGAGCGGTGGTAACAGTGTCACGATTAGTATGAATGGTATTCCTAATGGTATCGCTAATAAGAATAAGATAAATGATAGCATATGTGTCGTCACTCCGACAATGACAGCGTTATCTGGCAATCAATTAATAGCGGAGAATGTGTGTTGTGATGGAAAGTTTATCGTTATCATCGAAGGTATGGATGAGAATAATAGGGTTGCTAAACAACTCCAGTTCCAGCAGGATTTTAATGAACACAACGGTATAAAAGATGAGCACTACGACACTGAGTTGAAAAATGACTTAACATTTTCCTGTTACGGATGCGATGAATCGGTGACAGAGGATGCGACTCACAATATAATCAGTATAAAACCGGATGTAGTGATCGGATGCGCGCATATGTTTGACAGTAACGGTACAAATACTACGAGTTCTTCGACGTCTTCGTGTTCCACTATGAAGCATGTATTTATCCGTGAGGATCACCAAAATCAAAATCGAGCTCAATTAAGTAACCGTACGGTGAATACGGTTTACAATGAATTTATTATATCCGATGATATTATTACGTGACTGTCGGAAATCATTTTTTTTGTGAATAAACTATACTTTAGATATTAACCATTAAAAACGTTAACTATTATTGCATTGCCATTACATTAACTCAATTATTCGATGAAATAAAAAATAATTAAATAAATTTCTTAAGTTATGCTTATTTATTTTAAAAAATTATTATATTAATTTATTATGAGAAAGTTGTTATAAAATTAAATTGGATTAAACTTGAAATTATATCAACCACTGTTTGTTGAATTTGCTTACTTCTAAAAAAGTTGTCCATTTACTATAACCGAAATCTTGTACTAAAAATTGTCCAAAATGCAAATAAATAGCGGATTTTTATAAATGATTTTACCGGATAATAATCTCATACATATATGATATATTCAATAGACATCACCAAATTATATAACCAATGTCAAAATGTCAAGTGATTTTTGATATTAAACTAGAATAAACATTTTGATTTTAATTTTCCAGAAATATTTATATTAATAAAAAACATTTTTCGACACTTCTCAATAATTTTCTAACTTTAGAGTCGACATTATTTGACTCATAGACAAAGTTTAGCCCAAATCAAAATAAGCGAAAATGTCATAAAACTTTACGAGAGAAATAGTGCGCAAAGAAAAAAGTAAGTATAGGATAAAGAGAGTGCATTCGCACGAAGACAGCAATCTTTCAATAATCCTCGCAAATCTCTTCAGTCATTTGTATTCTCACGCCACTGCGATTCGCACTATTTTTACACTTATATGCACACGAAAATTATATACAAAGAATAATTCAGTGCATCATCAAAGCTCTACCTTTTCATCTCATTTTTCTGCAGTTATCTTTAACTTTACTACTTCTGGATCTCTCTCTCTCCTCTCTCTTTTTCTTTTGCTTTATTTCGCTACTTTTTATGACTCTTTCACAAATATCCGGCACATAAGTTTATAAGTATCTGCGATCAGCTAAGTATATAAAGATGTATAACTTAAATATAATGTGTTTCGAATGTAATTTAGAAACAAAACGGTACAAAACAAAGAGTTTAATGCGAACGCTTGTTAACAGCTCTATACGTCTGCAAAAAAAAACAAAATAATAAAAGCAAAATGAAAAGCAGTTTCCAAAACTAACGTTAGTGCTCAAAGTTTTATTTTGATTTAAAACAATAAAGTAGAGTAAACGCGAACGAACATTCATAATACGCTTATTACAATAAAGTGATGTATACCAACAAGCATATAGACATTACAAATCCATAGCTACTTTTACAAAGTGAGTTAAAAAATTACAAAAGATATTAGAAAGTGTTTACAGTTCAAGAAAAAATGTATAGCGTTTTTTTTATTATTTAAATTAAAGTGTTAAATATTTACGTTCAGTTTATTATGAATTTTTATTTAAACACAAAACTGCTAAATAATAGACGAACACAAAAGATTTCGTTATTCACTTCATTTTTTTTGATAAAATAAATTCCACAGAAAATATATGGAATCGATTTTTTTCCTTTCATTTGTTCTGTTTCTTTACTGTATATGTGATACTATGTTTTAAAGCAAAAAATTAGGGATAATGAGATGTGTGCGTGTTTGGTCATAAAAGTAGCCGATAGCGAACATTCGGTTTGAACATAACGCCGAAAGTATTCCTTTGTGATGCATACCAACAAACAGGGGAATCTTATTTTGCTGTTCAATTTATATTTACCGCATATCTTGCTTAGATTTTTGATATCACCGTATATTAAACCGTTTTCCGATCGCTAGAATTAGTTTCATCCTATTTGTTTAATATTGTATGTTTGCATTATTTTATTTGTTTTTCCCTTTGAATCGTTATAATACAATACAGTTACCAATTTCTGATTTAATATATGCTTATTGTATATAATTTTAAACTTTTTTTCGTTAGTTTTAATATTTTTATTAAAGAAGTTGAGGATCCATTTGATTGAGTTCATATTTTTTCTATAATTCGGTGATTTTTTTAGAATTCTGTTCGTTTTGATTAAACTTTCTATCGTTTAACCGAATGAAATCGAAAACCCTATAATCATTATTTATGTATTGATATTAATGAAATCAATAAAGTTTTTGACATTTTAATACATTAATTAAGAAAAACTTAAGTTTAAACAACCAGAAACTTAATTATATGTCTGATTCATAATTAAATTGTTTAGTTTGAATAATCAAACTTTTTTGTTACGTTTCTGGAGAAATTTTTAATTATATGTTGTTTATTAGTAAACAGTTAACTCAGATATCACTATTTTAATAATTATTAATTTCTTTTGACAATATTGTGTTTCGTTATTGAGTTAGAGTTATTATTATTAGGGAAGCGAAAATCGTTAATTAACGATTGTTTAATATTGTAATAATTTCTACTTTAAACGAGTTTAAAACCCTAGTTTAATTCAATTTAGTGAATTTTAAATAAACTAATTGAATGAATCAAACGATTTTTAAAATTTTGAACGATTTTTAATCCTTTGAAATATTTTTAATTTTTTTTTTGGGGGGGGTTTTCTATAAAATATTTGAAAATCTAAATAAAATTTAAATTCTTCTAAAAGAATGTCTAGATTTTTTAAAATTAATAGGCAAAACTTACAATATATTAAAAGTTTTTTTTCAGAAATTTCAAAGAGAATTAAAATTTTAACGCAGCTAAGACTATTTTTACGCTATATATTTTTGATTTAATTAAAGCATTGTATTTTATAACTTTTAGACTTATTTTCATATTTAAATTTTCAAAATATTTCAAAAGATTTTTTAAACGTTTTTTGAATTTTTTGCAAACGATTAACAAAAGATTTTGCACTATTTTATCAAACATTTTCACTTCCTTAATTATTATATCTATGATTTATAGTTAGTGATGTTCGTTGTCAGTCAGCTAAAAATTATAAAATCGGAGGTCATATTCGGTAAATTGATAACACATTTGACCGAAACTAATTTTTTATTCTCAGTGGTCATATTCGGTAAAATTCGGTCTGTGAACATCACTATTTATAGTTTAATTTGAGTTTATCAATATTTTAGTTCGCTTCATATTGAATTTAATATTTGTCGGTTTGGTTTACAGAATATCTTTAGTTTTTATAATATTTATTGGTTTGGATTTGTTGATCAAAAATAAAATGATTGAAATATGTTCGATATTTAGCTGCTTATTGAAATAAATGTGGTCATCAATGAATGGAACAGCAAAGCACTGAATGTAAAAACAAAAATAGTATTTAACGCACTGAATCGTGAGTACAAAACTTTTTAATAGTTACTAATGCTCGACACGATTAATGAATTTTACACATTAATTCCGTTAATTTATAAAATTTCTGAACTGCTATGCAAATAGTAAAATACCAGAAATTTAATATTATTAATAATTAATAAGCGGTACATTGTTGTTTCATTTAGTTGAGAGGATAAATGTAATGCACATCAAAATACGAATGTACATAATACTGGCTGATCATTATTTTTTTGTTTGTTTAATAGAAGTTAGTGATTAAATATATACAATCCATTATTATTATGATTATGCGGTTTAAGTAGAGTTTAATTTATTAATGGAATAATAAATTGTGTACAATGCTTCTGTAATACGTTAATGATGTGTTTGTAATGCTCGCATGAATACATTGTTTCCAAAACGTGTATTTTATTTATAGTAGTAAATAATTTTGGAAATATATCGGAAAATTAGAATGAAATTAATAATAAAATAATATTATTATTAAAGGAACCAAAATAGTTAGATAAAAAGGTGTCTATAGAAATTTTAAGCGCTTATAATTTCTAGCTTTTTGTTATAAAATTGGTTATTTTCTATTATTATTAGTTATTAAATATAAATCTTATTTTTTAGCTGACTTTCTCAAAGAGAGGTCCAGCTTATGGATTCGACAATGTCTCTCTGTCCGTCTGTCTGTCTGTAAGTGCGCTTTCTTTTTATTTATTGAGGGATTTGATATCTTGCAAAGTATTGACTTAAAGACTAGTTTTATAAATTTTCTATAAACAATTAGAAAGTCAGCTCTCTGTGAAAGGCACATTTCTTGTTTATTTGATGGGTTGGTATAACGAGATTTAGGGACCATATGTTTGGAAACCTTTAATTCAGATATGAAAGTCTATCTTATTAATATCCCCACACAATAATATTAATCTTATAGATATATTTATATTATTTAAATAATGTTTGAAGTTTAAATTTAAATTTTAGCAAAATATTTCAAATTATATGATTTTGATTCAGGCTCTTACCTGAAAAACATTCACACATTATGAGTATAAAAAACAAAAATTAAATAAAAAATAATTTAAAAAGTTATATTTTTTAAACTAAACAAAACAAAGGGAAATAAAATATTTATTGATTATGCCATTATGCGTTAAACTTGAAAAAGAAAGACTTTGTTTATTGTAGTTTTTTGTTGTTGAAGAAAAGTACTTTACATTTTACAAAGTTTTATTAATACAGTATATTTATTTTTATGTTTTTATGCGAGTAAAAAAATCCTATTCATATTTATGCGCATATTTTAATCTTTCTTGAAATATACTCAAAATTTTATTAATAAAAATAGTATCTGAGTTTGTGAACAAAGAAAATATTTTAAAAAACAATATCGACTCATTCGTATAAATCTTATTAAGTAATAGATTGCTACAAACTTAAATTAATATGAAAGTTAGTGTTGAGTTGTAAGAACCACACATCTAAAGTATACATACATTGAAACTGACTGTCGGACTGCAGACGGACACAGCTAAGTTAAAGAACTTAATTTTTTCATATAACGCGAGCTAAAATTTACATTTTAATATTTATTATATTTCTAGTTTTTTTTATTAAAAAATTCCTTTATATTCACTGCCAAACAATAAAGCTTATGTTAAGAAAATAAGTTTTCAAATATATAGCAAATTTTAAGTAAAAAACAACCAACCATTGTGTTGGCGATCAAACACTATCAATAAAATTTTATTTTACTGAACTAAATTATTCAAAAAATATACAAATTTTATTAAAGAACTTGAGGTGAATGCTTATACAACTGCCTAAATTTTATGGACAAAATAATATATGTATATATTTATCATTTTTTAAACTTATTAGATACAATCCATTGTTTGTAATGCTTTATCAAGTGATTTATAACTGAAGTATCTTAACAAACTGAAAATAATACATTTAAATTGACTATCTATTGCCAGAATTCGAATGGGAAATATTTTAAATACTCAATTTATTTTAAAAATATAATTCTAGTGAAGAGAAAAAAATTAACACTCAAATCGGTATTTATAACGTTTATTTGTTTGTATTCAATAATAAACTAATAGATATTATATTCTATCCATAATTTTTATATATTTATTAAAGATGTTTCGGGAGTGATTATTCGACCCGAACCGAACCGCCATATCTTAAATTTAACCCGAACCGAACCGAGAAATTTGATGAACTACCCGAACCGAACCGATCAAATACCCGATAACCCGAAAACCCGACAATTAACACATAAAATTTGTTTAATATTCGAATAACAATACTTTCGTAAAAAATAATGAAATCTATGAGTTTAGTATTCAATTTAAAGCTACGCATATATGAATAATTAAAAATTTTTTATATAAGATGCTTAGAAGATTCTTATTTGAAGTTTAATAAAGTCAAAATTCATATACAATTCTTTAAATTGCAAACCTGTACTACATATGTCTGTTGAGAGAGCACTATTAAACTATTTTTAGCTCATGTTTTGAAACATAGGTAACTGTTAGAACGAGCTCGTATTTTAAATAGTAAAAACCTGTTTGCAGGTTATTATAAGCGCAAAAGTTTGTTTTGTTATCATATTGTTTTGAAATTGATTTTAATTATATTATTGTTACCGAGTAATGATAAATAGTAACCGGAACCGAACCGGTAAGAAACGCGTCGGGTAAAACAGTCGGGTTAACCGAATCGTGAACATCTTTAATATTTACTTTTAAAAAATCTAAATCAAAATTTTTCCATATAAAGTATAACTATTAGCAAAAGTATATAATGGTGCGTGGAATTCAACTCATCATAATTTTTCTTCATTGTGATGTTGTAAAACATTAATATTGTTGCTGTTTTTCGGGTAAACATTTGAAGAAAAAAATGCTAAGGAAATGAATTTAGTTCGAGACGAGCATTAAAACCCAATAATCGAGAGCAAAGTTAAGTATAATGCGTGCGATAAAAGTTAAATTACTAATGGACATATAAAAAACAAAACAAATCTCGAGAATAACCATTAGAATGCGTGCATTTAAACCACCGATTTTATTACTTTCGATATAAAATCCATTGCAGAAAGTTTCGAGTGCTTAATGCATCGATTATGGCACGCCGTCTGACACTGTATCGAAGTTGATAGTTAAGCGCTCAGAAATATTTATGATTGCAATATGCTGTCAATGCATTAATGATGCGCACAACAATTTCGGGTATCGAATACGCACCTTACGATAATTAAACAGCTTAGCGAATGTTAAGTAAATATTTAATTTTAATTTACTGTAATAAAATGCTGCTGCTGTGTGTGCGCAGAGTTTTTTGTTGCTGTCAATTGCATTAATGTAAATAATCGGTTAAGTTTCAAAAGCGAAACTCAATTATAAAAATCTATTAGCGGTAATGCGTAAAGAGATATAAAAAAAACTATTTCTCATTTATACAAATAAATCATCGAAACTTTTTTCATGTTTATTCTCAAAAATCAAAGTAATATATCGTTAATTTTTAAGTTTACGCGTTAAATTGCGTTTTATTCAAAATAAACTTACAGTCAGTTTTCGGTACAGTATTAGTTTAGGACAAAACATTCTGTGGTTAGCGATTCATATATGTTGTGAATAACAAAATTTTTAGTTTTTTAAAGATTAGAAAAAAATAATTAACTAAAGTGCAGATTTTATCTATATTATCGATATTTACTGGATTGTAGATTAGAATAGGAATGTCATAAATATGTCATGAAAAGCTAATTAATAAATAATAGTCGCACACAGAAACATCATTTTATCGCTTTTAGTTAAAATTAAATTGCATATCACATTAATTATCTGATAACAAATCGAAAAATTGTTAATTAAGCGTTAATTGGCTAAATATATAGTTAATTTTATTAGTTTTTGTTGGATTTACACTTTTAAGAATAATTTACATTTATTTTTTAAAAAGGTATTTCTCTATGACAGTGATTAAAACAGCCATAATTCTCATAATTCTAAAGTATTTCTAAAGAAATACGTAATTTCCGTTTATTAAAAGTAATCATTAGTATTGTTTACAAATCCAGGACCAAAACCAGAACATATTCAGAAAGAAAAAAGGAATAAAGAAAGTATGATTTTCAGAAATATTCAGGAAAATAACGTTTTCTTTATTGATATATACAAAATTATATATATTTAAGCATAATTATGGAGTTATAATTCAATTTAGGTCAGATCAAGAAAATCTCATCGGATTTAAGACAATTTTTTGGATTTTAGAAGCTTCCACGCAAAACAATCATTTTAAACGAATATTATTCAATTCTCAATTTTTCATGTGGGGTCAACTTTTCCAGATTTCTAGGGGGGGTTAACAATTGCCAAACACCCTCTTTGGGTAAATTTGAATATTAATTAAATCTGAATTCTATATAAAGGATTTTCCTGAATTTGGCATCTTATTAGTGAGTCTAGTAGTTTGGGCTTTTTCTCTACTTATACCAGACTTTAAGATTTGTTTGACATCACAAACATGATAATTACAATTCAAGATATATATGATTGATTGATAGTAAAAAGTTGAAATGTGTTGCTCAATATATTAGCGCTTATCAATTACACATATAGATTCCACATTCTCTGCGTTAATGTTAAATTAAATTGCCAAACCAAATATGTACGGTATGTTCGGTATTGTTTTCCTAACCAGTATGTGAATGGGCATAAAAAATAAAAAACCAAACAAACTTCGAGCAAATCTTTTGTTATTTTTTTGTATGCGCTGAGTTTAATTCACTTTATTAATGTACTTAATGTTACCGAAATTATTTTCCAAATGGAATGCGTGGGCAAAAAAGCCAAACTAAAGCTGATTAATAAAAAAATTAAATTCCTTATATCTAAAGGTTATTTTTCTAATCCAAATTAAATTTCGTTTTCTTCTGGGTAGACATCGAAATCGGTTATAACGTTATACCGTATATTTAATAGCATAGCATCAATGATTTGAGGTCAGTCCATATAAATCATACAAACGACTGATATCGTGAAATATTTAACGATTCATAATTCCATAAATAATAAAAACTTATTACGAACGCTTACGCAAACAATACGCAACAAAAATCAATATTTTAGCTCAAATATATTATTGAAATATACAAAAAATGTTTTTATATTTAAGTGTTTTTCGACAATGTGTTCGCTTGGAGATAATTCGCGTCGCAAATCGGAAATTTATTAGAAACAAGAAAAATAATATGGAAAGTTATGATTTATTCCTCATAACGCACACAGTATATGAAAGCAGTTTTTTGGGGAAATTTATTCGGAGCCAAACGAATGAAGCGCATATCGATTGACAAAACTTACTGTACTTCCTTGAGAGCAGTGATAGTATCACTCAATCGTAAAAGATTTATTATGATTTGTTTGATGCTAAAACATATTGTTAATCTATATGGAAATTATTAGCTATTAAACGGAATACAAATACTTTTGATTTCGAGCACGTCATACACGATTTCCGTTCTTGATTACCGTTTACTTTACAAAATTAAAGTGTTTCTATAACTTTTAATCAGTCAATTTAGTATTAGTTTTGGGTTCTAAAATCTTTTAAAATGATTAAGGTTTTTAGAATTTTTAAATCTTAAGATTTGGTGAGTATAAGTATGATAAGTTAAAAGTTATCTTAGTTTCAGACCCTTACTATTGATACGTTACAATTTACAACAATATAAGTTGAATTTTTTACTGTCAAATACATTATTATATTGTTCTTTAGTTAAAAGTTGTATTTATAGTTTTATTGGTAAACATAGTACTAATGTTAAAAGTTTGAAAATATTTAATGATTTCTTTTTTAAGAACGCGTTCGAATACATTACTCTTTCCTGTTGATAATTTGTTTAAAAATTTAGAAATAAGTTAATTTGTGAATTAAATTCTATAAAGAAACGAACTTTAAGTCGCAAAAAAATTCTCAGTTTCTTAAATTCACAGCACACAAATAAAAGTTGTTGTTAATCAGACTTTTCTGAACCTCAATTCACTAATAGCTTACTCATCAGTTTTATTTACAAAAACAGCTCAAATACTTAAATTCAGAGGTTTCATAATTTTTATTTACGTAACACAAAATTTCGAACAAATTTCTGCTCACATTTTATGATTTTCTAACATATGATGACAACATTTATCAATATTTCGATTAAAGATGCAAAAACCTTTGAAAATTAAATTCAAATTATAATCATTCTTCCTGTTCGTTACCTTTATATATATATATATTAGTTTCGTCCCATCCTATATCGAAACATTATATTAATGACAAGTTCTAAACTTTTTTGATTCAAAGTCTATCATTTATCGTTAATTACGATTATAGCTCCTAAATAAATAACCATTAATTCGCTCGAAAGATTTGTTGTGGGCTCATCACATAAAGTTGTTTTTAAAATTAATTGGTTATCAATTATACTTATTTGAATTTAAACAATGTTTGTAAATGCTAATCGACATTCATTTTCCTCATTGATGTGACCGTTAGTCATATTGACTAATCGTTTGTATTTATGTTTGACTAATATGGCATTTCTTATATCGCATGTTATGTAAAATAATAGTTCATTATATGAATTTGATTTTATGATATAACGTATAATATACGTTTCAGTTGCTATTAAGACTCCTTTGAGTTAACATTAATCTCTTCTCAAATGCTTAATAATTATTAGTTTTATATTGAATAAAGCATTGTTTTATGCAACCATTTTGTGCACTCATTTAAGTAACAATTAAATGACCGTTAATTCTAAATCGTGTTAATCAAACACTAAATGATAATACTGGTCATATTAAAAACAAACAAAAAGGATTACATTTATTTAGTGATAGACATTTAGACCTTTATAGAGGCTCGAGTGGTTCTGTGCAATTTATTATGTTATAATACTATAAATTCTAGAAAATTTTCCAGTTTTAATAATGTTATTTATTTGTAACTTATTTTTTTGTTATTACAAAAGTTGCCAAAACATATGTATTGTTCGGATTAGCCTCTCCCTCACTACAAGTATTGGTTTTCAACCGTTAGCTAAATATGTGATTTCAATTAATTTGTTTTTTAAATGACTTATGAAATTTGCATTGCAAACCAATTCTAACGCTTATTTTAAAAAGTTTGCGACCCAATATTTATTTTGACAGCTCTGTTCTTTTTGGGGTCGCGAGCTATAGTTTTGGAAACACTAAGATAACTATTTTCTATTATTGATTTCAGCTGCACTTTTACTATTATCGCTGCCATTAAATACTTTCAAATAATCCGTGGTATGCATTATAGGAATTAAAATTATTTATAATTTAGTTCTAGTGGAAATTAATTAAAATTTTCATCACAGAAAATTATTTATCAGGAAATGAAGTATTAATTGGGAAAAGAAAAATAACATATTTTAGAGTTCAATTTGAACCGCAAATGCATTCTGATTGTTAATCTCTTTAATATTCTTCAAAAGCTATATTATTTATATTTATAGTTTGCATTTTTGGAATGATTTATTGTTTTTTATTATTTTAGACATTGCGAATCGCTTGAGAGTTATGCGTGAATAGAGTTTGAATAAAATATTAGCTTAGTTTTCGGTTTAATGGGCTAACTTTTAAAGAGCGGAAAGTAATGATCATTTGCTAATGAAAGAAGTAATTTTAGATATTAGTAATAATTTTCGTACATACTTTAATTACTGGTACGAATATAATGAATTTTTGTTTGGAAAGTACGAATATAATGGATACATTTTATTATACAACTCATATTGTCTACGACGTAATAGTATAGTCTAAAATTTGATAATTGACTTGAAATTAAAAATGAATTTATTTAAACGCCTTTTTTATTTTTAACAGATTTCATATTTCAAAGGTCAGAAAAATAATAGTATTACATTTTATTTTAGACATACGGATACGATATGAAAAACGATTCTGTTTTGTTTGTCGATTGATTAGTTGACGAAAAAATTTTTTTGTTCGGAATCTTTTGATAAGAAATACTAAACAATAAAAACCATTCAGAGGATTAGCTTACTATCATCTCTAGTTATGGGCATAAAAAATCATAAATTCACTGATACATCACGTCTTTATTCTAGAATCTAGTCCTCACTTAGAAATTTCGAAATAGACATACTAAAACCAAAGTTAGGAAAACAAATGCAATTAAAATCTGTTAAACGTAAATACTTTGATTATTTTATTTTATTTTTTTAACCGTATTTGGCATAATCTTAAGAAGAATATTTGTTAGAGTACAACGAACTGGTAAGTAATTCAGTACATCTAACTTAACTCTATCCGCTTTTTTTGTTTGCTCGCAAATTACGTGCGTTTAGCTTAAGTGTTAGGAAACTTAACTCTCTTGATTTTTTTTCTATTAACCCAATATTTAACGTGTGAAGTGACTCAAAAAGGAATTTTTCTTGTATGGACTTAAGCTCTCTCCCTCTCTCTCTTCTCTCTCTCCCCAATCTCTTAGTAAGTTTAATCGGGTGATTGTAACGAAAATAAGAGGCTCTGACGAAATGAGAAAATTATGTTAAATGCAAAAAAAACGTATAGTAAGCGATACCATCTATAAATATAGTTTTTTTTAGAATCTGCACGTTTATTAAGTTAAATGAAATCAAATGCTGCTGCAGAACGAAAACAGATGCAATATCCTATAGAAAGTATTTTATTTTACTGTATTTTTTACCATACAGTTTACAAACAAACATTTATAATAAGATGCGAGAGATAGAGAGTGAGTGCATTGACTCACTAATGAAATATGGGAAAAGTAATTTAATTTTACGTTTTATTATATAGAATTAACGTAAGATTAAATATTATTAATATTTTTTCGTAAAATTATGCTGTTGACTGTTTACTGCAAATGATTTAATAGTACTTTTGATTGAAACCATAATATATAACAAACCTTTTCTGAAATTAGTTTATAGTTTGGCTTTTATATCACTTTGAATAACTTAATAAATTATAATATTATAATCAAGTGATTCTTTAAATAATATCTTTATTAATCTTTACAATACCAGTGCCAACACCCAAGTGAGGC
>JAQGAW010001900.1:0-16998 GCA_034698025.1 Phthiracarus crinitus
GCTCAACTTTTTATGCTATCATTTGGCACAAACCCAACCCAACAGCAAAAACTATTAAAACAAATCGAACAACAATGTGTCAACAATACTAACAATAACAACAATGATAAACACATATCATATAAAACACTATCAAAGCTAACATATCTGAAAGCCTTTATTAAAGAAAGCGAAAGGTTAACACCTCTAACGCCTGGTGTGATGCGAATACTTCCTATCGATACTGTTATGTCTGGATATCTAATTCCAACTGGTATTTATGATTTGATTTCATAATTTAATTATTGGAACATTATTTATACATATTCATATGACATACAACGTTAAAGAGTATAATTTTAGTGAAAAGTTTGTTTTTTAAATATGAGATACAATGCAATACTTAAATTAAAATTGCCTTTGGTTTTAGTTTTGGCAAACAGAACCGTTTTGAGACATGAAAATTTTGAGTCGAAACCGCAAAACCTCGGTTTAAACCGCCATATATTGTTGAATTTTTTATTTTAATCTAATTTATTTATCTTAATATATAATTTCGTTATTTAAACAAAATTTAAATTTAATATTAAATTTAATAATTTATGTAAGAATTCTTCAATAGTGTGTACTTATATTAAAAATGTTAAAGCTGTTAGAGTTAAAGTTAGATATAAAATTTTATTTAAAAATGTAAGAAATTTTGTGATTTTACTTCATTAAAATTATTTATAGATCATTTTCAAAAGTTTATTTTTAAAATATAATAAAATTTTTTATTGGTTTGGTGTTTAAACTGCGGTTAAACTGAACCGACGGCAACTTTAACTTAAATTATTGTCATTAAGTCATAAAATTTTAATTTTTTTATTTGAGTTATTATATAGTATTATAACTAAATTATACAACATATTTTTAAAATTTACAGGTACTCTTGTTTTTGCAAATTTTAGGACAACATGCAGATCAGAGAAGTATTTTTCTAATGCCGATAAGTTTATGCCTGAAAGATGGATCGGAAATGATAAAAGTGATATGAATTCATTTTCAATGTTTCCTTTTGGGTTCGGTAATCGTATATGTATTGGCAGACGATTAGCGCAATTGCAGCTCGAAATGGCATTCGTTTGGATTATAAGAAATTTTCAATTATCTATAAACTCAAATGATAGCATTGAAACTATTTGTAAATTTTTAATAATTCCCGATCGGAATATTAAACTAAATATTTCTAAAAAAGCATAATTATATGAATGAATAAATTATTTTAAAAAATATGTTCACGTGTTTTAATGCATTGCGTGTCAAAATAATACGATTTGAATTTAGATTTTATTTGTTTTGCGTATCGCTTTCTGAACGCATGAGAAGACAATAATTATATGAAATGATTTGATTACGAGAACTTCAGAAGAAAATCTTTCTATAAGTACGCAAACGCTAAAAATACAAAACACTTACTGGAATTATTCTCAGCTTTTATTGCTTAATATTTATTACTTACACTAAGAATATGATTATGGTTTTGTTTGATAAATAGTACAGTAAAGCGTATTTAATATTTTTAATCAAAATTAAATGACGTCTTGTTTATCTGATTAATTAATTGAATTGCATATCGAGTACCGTTAATTAAAAAGAATTTTTCGCTTTATTTTAAGCAATGAGATAGATATCAGACAACCAACGATTGCGAAGCAGTATACTCCGTTTAAATTTTCCAATTTATTTAATTTTAATGAATGAGACAATCGATTAACCGCTAATAAAGTTAATCTCGACTGTTATCCGATTCGAGACTTATAGTATTTTGTTGTTAAATATTAAACGAACAAAAAAATTAATAAAAATAGGAATTAAATCAATTATAAACAAGCATTAAACGTGACATATTGACTCAAAACGATATATCACTAGAGTTGAATATTTATGAGTTTATAATATTAAAAGTTAAAATAATCCAATATAAGTTTAAACAATTAAAGTAAAAGTTTGTTGTATAGAAGAATCGGGAAATAAGAAAAGTATACAATAAAAATAAATCTAATATAGAGTACAGCTTATTTAAGAATGTTTTCTTACTAAAGGCTGCTTTTACAGATCAGAGCATTGATATGTGATACAACTTTCTTTGATTTTCCGCTGCACTTTGTTTCCTAAAAGATTTTCCTCTTTTATTTCATTGCGATGCACTTCTTTTATACGTTTATAACTAAGCTTACAGTAAACTTGCGAGTTTGCAGTTTTGTTTTTTTATAGTTTTGAGTTTAGCATAATAATAGTGAGATTATTTCGAAGTTGTCTATAAATTGGAAACTACGGCTATGTATACAAGATTCTAATTCTAATGGAATTTATGATAGAATTTTCTCACAAAGTTTAAATAATATGAGACCCAATTATGCACGCATTGCGAACATTTAGAGTCTTGAATTAAAATTTCAAATACTTAAGATTAAATCAACATAAATCTACTTTACCATTATTTTCTATAATTTAATTAACTATATTCTATGCCATTAAAGCTACTATCAAACAATTTTTTATTGTAATAATTAGAGCCTCAAAATGATAACATTTGCTATGTTTGTATCTACATGAATCACAAAAAATGGAGTCGTTTAAACTCCATTTATTATTGCTATATTTGCTATTTTTTAATGATTATTGCTATTATTGCTATATTGCTTATTTAAATGCAATTATCCCAAAAATAGGAAAATTGTTGTTTAAATCTTATGATTTCTTCGAACCCCATATAATTTATTTAAAAATTATCAAGAAAATTTTATTAACAAAAAGTCATTTTATAAAATTTTCAAATTTATTTTCTAAATGATATTTATTCTCTGATTTATTGGAAATTCCTATTTAATATAAATGCTATTTTTAATGTTATTTTTGTCAATTTTTAGAGCTATTTATAGCGCTAATTTGATATGCAATAAAAGGTATTATTTTGAGGCTCTAGTGATAATTAAATGAATTAATGTATGATATTCTTGAAAATTTATTTAAAAAACAAGCAACACTAATTTTATTGATCTCAAATTATATAAATCTCTTGCAATATTAATCGATTCTTTAATTGCTTTACTAAACCAAAAGTTTGTCGAACTGTTTACAATGTTTACAGTAAAATCGAAACAGATATCCATTGATATCAATCAGACAGACAGACTTGTGAACATACAGTGTCTCAGAAATGGGTACACACAAGGTTAACAAAAATATTTTAATTTTTACAAATCGTAATTCGTATTAATTCAAGATTATAGACAGTGTAATTAATTGTGCTTAAATGTAATGGAACTTATAAAACAATATATTTAGTTAACAATTTAATCATTTCTGATACACACCGTTCAAAATCAAATGCATAGACTAAACTTTTTTTCTACAAAATTAAATAAAAAATAAATCCTATTTTTAAAGATGTGTTACTAATGAAAATAATATATTTGTAATATACCGATATTTTTCCTTTAAAAATTAAATTGCAAAGTATGTTTATTGCTTAAGTTTCAAATAACTTTTGACATTAAAATTAGATAATGGTATATAATAAATAATTAATTTGTATTAATTAATATTTTCCAGAAATTCACATATTTATCCAACAAATTTACTACTAAAATTAGCTCTCATAAATTATTAAACAAAATATTATTTGATATTAGTAGACATTAGCGGCAGATGCCATTCTATTTCGTTATTATATAATATTTAACCATTAGTGGCAGATGCCATAGAAAAATTTTTGTTCAATGACTTCGACATCACATTTAGTGACTTCAACATTGGGTCACAATACGATTCATATTAACTTTATTTTAAACATGTTGAAAGATTAAGAGAGTATTCATTTTAACAATATTTAATTGGATGTTGTGTTGCATTGAATAATAATAAAAATAATGAAAGCTTGAATACACGTAAAATCTATGATTTAATTTTGTTTCTTACGGTATATCGCGATCAATCTTAAAACGCATGCGAACTCGAGAATAACTATGTGAATACAAGCAACAATAAAATAAAAATTCTGTCTGCGATTATATGCATTTTTAGAAATAATTTAATATTCGGAAATAAGTGCGACGAGTTTAACGCATCAAAATATAATGAGACTATTAGTGGCCAACAAATTAGCTTTTTTATTATTTGCTGTTTTCTAAATTTTTCTCTTACTAATAAATGATTGTTGTGATACTTTTTTAACGGTATAATGATAGCAGTATTGCTTATAAGTATGGTTTGTTACATTTGTAATATAATTTTATGAGCACACAGTGTATTGATATAATCAATTGTATTCCACATAATGATCGCAAAAAGCTCAAGACGAGCTTAAGCTAGCTTGAGCTGAGCTGAGCTTAAAGCTCGATTTATTGATACCCAGGAGCTTGAAGCTCAAGCTACAAGCTCAAGGTTTTGTGAGCTTTAAAAAATAAGCTCAAGCTCGAAGCTCGGGGTATTGAGCTTATTGAGCTTATCATCCGACAAAATCTTTACGATTCTCATGTAATTAAATTCTTAATATAAATTTTTTTAATACATTTGAATTTATTTACTTGTATTTCATAAACCATGTTTTGTTCGAAACTTTATTTATTTGTGAAATTTAATTAAAATAATTAATTATGTTTAATTTGACAAACATTTTGACATTTTATTATTTTTTATAAGCTCAAAGCTCAAGCTCAAGCTCATCCTATTTTTTTGAAGCTCAAGCTCAAGCTCAGTATAAAATAAATAAGCTCAAGCTCAAAGCTCTGTGATAAATGAGCTTGAGCTTAACAAGCTCAAGCTCAAGCTCGGCATATTTGAGCTTATTGCGATCATTAATTACCAAGGAATTAACTAGGAAATTGAATTTAATAAAAATTTAGAATATTCCGTTTAAAAATAAATTATGTAATATTAATAAAAAATTTAACATTTATGGTTTGGTTAGGAATTGTTAGTACTGTATAGTTAGAGGTTTGGTTTGATTTGGTTTATGTTTTAAATTAATAGTTTAGTTGGGTATTAGCATAATAATTTTAGAATAAGAAATTTTAGAATAACAACTTTTCACTTCACCTAAAGGACTTAGAAAGCAAATAGCCATAAGTAATGATGAGAATAAGTTCAAATATTCTGAGATTGAGCTTGAATTAGTTGAGCTTAGCTCAAAATCTGGGATGAATTGAGATTGAGCTTTGAGCTTATACTTTAATTCGTTTAGCTTGAGCTTACTTATAAATTAAAAGTTTCAAAAGTTTTATTTTCAACATTTTTAAATTTTAATTTTCATTAAATAAAAAGTGTTATGAGAGCTTATCTTATGATTTTATGTTTCCTAAAGAATTGCATAACTTTAAAATATGTAATACTTACTTAAAAACATTATATATATAAGTTATAATGCAAAATTCTAAAAAATCAAAACTTAAGCTAATAAAGCTCAGCAGGACAAAATTAAGCTTGAGCTTATAAAAGCTAAAGCTCTCAAGTGTGTGAGCTATGAGCTGGAACTTCAAGCTAAGAAAGTTAATTAAGCTTTGCATTGAGATGGTCTGAGCTTGAACTTATTCTCATCATTAGCCATAAGTAATGAAAAACATTATTAATAATAAATTATAATCTGTAATACTTATTCATTCTGATAAGTTTAGTTCGCAAAATAATTTATCAATCATTTATACTGCCATTAATTAGATTTTAATAAAAAGGTTTTCATTCTACTTTATACAGCTATTAATAAAGTAAATATTATTTTATTCTTCGAACAAAAATTCGAAAGTATGATAACATGAATATATTCTAATCATATATACTCTCCACGACAAATGTTTACGCCATCTGAGCTCCATAAAGATAAATAAAACGCAGTTGCGTTACCAATACATGCATTACGCGCAGTCTTACGCAGTCTCTTACATTTGCCGTGGAGAGCATTTATGATTCTATCCTTACAATGACATGGAATACTCCTTTAAATAAAAATTATCAAATTTAATGACTACTCGAAATTTAAATTTAAAATTAGTTTTTTTAGAAACTCTGATATATATTTTTTTATCAAAATTTCAATAGCTTTTATATGGATTTTGGTATATGTAAAGCCAACTGTCAAACTATAAGTTATAATTAACTCGAAATTGTTTTGCTTTATTTTATTTTTTGCACTCAATGTCTATTACATAATAATAAAAAATTTAAACGCTATATCTTTTGGATCTCTTTGCTTCATTACCATTAATAGCGAACGTCTTAACATCGCGTACAAATCAAATGTTTTGTAATTACGCGATTGAGTTTGAACGGAAAAACAGCAACAAATTTTTAAGCATATTTTTTAAGCCAACACGAACTCGTTTTATTTTACCAAACGAACCCTTCGGCTATAACTCTTGCATTAATTTAATAGTAATGCGAGTTTTTTATATTGAAATGCGTTTAACGAATCTTTGGTAAAGACTCGTTTGCAGTAAACAAAAATCCTCTATTGACCCAATTTCTGGCATTGATTTAAAAGTTTGAACATTACTCCTTTATCGCTAAAAAGCAATATTTATTATATATATTAAAAATATTTACGATATTTTTATGCGATAACTAAAATATAATAATTACACAGGTTTTTATAATCGAATGCCAGCCAACAGCTGTATTATTTTAAAATTATAGATACTTTATTTGCAAGTTTATTAACTGGTTTTATCTATTATGCAAAAAATAGGTTAGTTAATGACCGCGAATAATATATTGTATTTTATAAAAATAAAAAATAATTAAATTTAATAATTTATATTTATTAAAAAGTAAGTAATAATTATAGTGAAAAAGATATCATAAAACAATCCTTCAACTAAATGATAAAAAGAAATGTTTTTTTTCATGAAACGTCCTAATTATAAATTTATATATTTTTAACCTTCTATTTTAATGGATTTAAAATCAATATACGTTTTTATAAAAAAAAAGTTAACGATAATTTTGAATCAGTTAAACTTCGATTAACTGTCGCATTAAATTTCGTTAAAAAAGGAAAAATATGTATTTAGTTTTCGATGACTAAGACGTATACGTATTACGGCAATGTTGTGACTAAATTACCATTGATTATGATTGATTAGCTATAATTGTTTATACTTAAACTATTTTTTACGTGAAAACATTATGTGAGTACCGAAAGTCAAAATAGTAACATACACTCCAGTGAATAGGAAACCTTGAATCTAATCTCTATCTTGATTAGCATTTACAATGATTGCTTACAGCATTACGGAAAAATTTAATAACTATTATGAAATTTGCATCAATATTATGTAGCTTTACATAACTAAACAATTAACATAGAGAGACAACTTGTAAATACAAACATATACAAACTTTGATGGCAAATAGCGTTCCGTACTGTTTAAGGTAATTCTTAGATCCTCACCCTAGACTAAACTCTAAACTTTGAGAGGAAATAGGACGAAATCCTTACATTAAATAGGAATTTACATCTAATTGATTTATGGGCTACACTTAATACTATAAATTGAAAAAATTGTCAAATTAAGCCTTAAATACAGATGTCTGCACATTAAATGGATTTTTAGAAAATTTTCAAACAAAATCTAACATCCTGTTCCGTACTGATAGTTTTATACGACAATCCCATCATTCCATACTTTAAATCCCGTAAAAACTCTCAATCCCTATTCTGTCCTTTCTTGTTCCGAGGCTTTTTCGGAACGATTTTATCAATCGATTGGTTAGTCCCACAATATGGTCTGGTAAATACTTAATTACGAGTTTAATGTATTTTGTATTTTGTCATAAAATCTTAATGCATTTTTTATCGCTCAAACGTGTCTTAAATTTTTATTTATAAAATTTTAATTTAATCATTTCTATGTTACATTTAATTCTTGTAGTATATCTGTTACAATATTTTATTTTAATCCTAAATTTTAAATCCAAATCTAGAACGCTTTCTTAATATAAAATTAAAAGCAGAGATCATTGTAAAATATTTAGTTACCATTTATGATATTCTATGATTAAAAGTCATTGACATAATTATTTGTGATAATATACGAAACAATAGTTCATACAGACTATACTAGATTTGTACTAGACTTGTAAATCCATTGATTTTTCCGAACCCAACCCGAACCTGACAGGCTTTAACCTGACCCAACCCAATTATAAAAATATTTTAATAATTCTAAAATTTATAACAAATAATAAAATTTTATTATTAAGCCATAAAAGTCCAATTTGAATGTTGCAAAATTATTTAACATTTTTTAAAATTTAAATCTACATTGTTTGTTAGATTGGTTTGTTATATTAATTTAAAATTTTTAAATCCAGACCAGTCCAAAAAGTGACAGCTTTGAGCTCGAACCAGACCCGATCCGATATTTTTGCTACCCGTTCACTAGTCTAGTTCATACATTTTAATCTAAAAACATAAAAACCAATTTATAAAATTCACTGTAGTAGTAGTGACAACTAGATTCTTATTATTTTTCTTGAATTGTCAACAGATTAAATTTTTATGTAGACTCAAAAAAATCAAGAGTCACGAAGACTTTTAGGTTAGACTACTACTGTATAAAAAAACAATTCTAGACATCTCATGCTTGATTGATTCGCACCGCATTGACTTTCGTCATACCTCTATACCTTAACAATACTTTGTCAATTTCGTAAGATATTTTTGTATTGGTCAGAAGTGCACTCATCTCGCATGACACTCTCATCTCTTATTTCTTTTATGCCTTTTTTATATTTATTATTGTCATTGAATTTTTTTTATATAGGATATATTACTTTTCTAAAAAAAAGTCGCGTGCACTTTCTAGATGCTATATAATTGCTAAAATGACCTCGAAAACGAAATATTGAAAAAACTAACTTAAAACTTCAAAAAAAAAATTTTATAATAAACATGTATTGCATTTTTTAAAATAAGATCGCGTTATATTAAATTCTTTCAAATGACTTCAGAAGCGCATAATTAAATTAGTAATAGAATTAATATTGGTCTCTCAAGACAACTAAAAGACAATTCATTTCGTTTAAATAAACGTGAATTTATTAACGTAATAAATCTGCAAATAATACTCTATTATTTATGTATTTGCATTAAATTTATCCTTCGAGTTATTATAACTTAACTTGTAAATAATCTTAGGAAAGTTTTATGACTTATAAATATCGTGTATTTGTTTAGTATATATTTACTTAGTTATAGAACACCGAACACTGAATTTGGGGTAAAATAGATCCCAAGCGTATCAAATAAAACTAATGAATACGACAGAAAGTCAATATCGAGTTCCCAAAACTGGTGCTAATTTAAGACATAAATCTATAATTCTTGCCATATCTTTCATTGGCATATAAGCTTAAATGTAGCAAGAAGTTTATCAAATTTTCTTCTTGTTTTGGAAGTTTATTTATTGACTGTTTGAAGAAATAACGAGCGAACCCAAAAGTAATAGCCTTCCAAACGCTGATATTTTTCTTTAGAACTCCGAATATGAGATTTTATTACATAACAAAATTTTTTAAAAGTTTTACTATAACTTTTTAAAAAAATTAAAAATTGTTTGTCTGAATAACTTAAGTAAAATAGATCTCTATTGTAATGATGGATATAATTTAGGGTAAATCATTTTAATTTAGGGTAAATCATTCTATTGAACCATTTTTCTTACAAAATTAAAAACATTTTTAAACGCTTTTTGAAGAAAAGCAAATCATTTATTTAATAACATCTATGGAAATAATTTTAATTTCCTTTAAAAATACATAGCTTAATTTTTTTAAATGCTTATCCATTTGTGAATTTCATAGTTTTCACAGGAATTTAAATATTTATTTTATAAATTCAGGCAATAATACAAAAAAATATTAATACATTGTAAATTTTTATATGCCGTTTCTTCCAAACTAATAATTATTATTCTAAAGCGTATTACGTATTTAAGACATATTTAAAATTTAAACCCAGTAGATTTAAATTCCAATTCTCCAATTGTCCATTCAATTTGCACAACCGATTTTCTGTCGAATCTTTTACTCTCAATCCAGTGATGAGCTCAGTGCGATGTTTAACGAAACATTGCATAGCATGCTGTATTAAGTTTTAAGAATTAATTTTCAATTGCGTCGCTGGATATGCTATGCATCAAAGCTATAAATGCTTCTCAATACTTCGCTGTCTCAAACACGGCTCACTTTAAACTCTCCACAAAGATAGCTATATTAATACTACTTTTATGATATTGTAATCCATTAGCGATTTATTTAGTTTTCATTCATGCTTCGATTAAAGTTATTCGCAAATATTTGCTTATAACAGCGAATATCGGCGAAAATGCGTCACACGATTAAAATTTTAATTCCGTATAGTATTTTTGAATAAGTATTAAATGTGGATATTATTCTGTCGCCGATATTTGCTTAAACATCTTTATTTCCTTGATATTTGTTTTATTTTATTTTAACTGGTAAAATATTATTAAGTGTCAACATTGCGATTCACCAAAAACTAAAAATATTCGCTTAATTTTTGTAAATAATGGTTTTAGGAATTAAGGCCAGACTTTGCATAAAATGATAATTGAATTTGTTTGAAATTAGAACTAATAAATATCCAAAAGCAGTCATACGTTATTTCGGGATGAATAAAGGTCACAGAAAAAGTTTTATAAAATCGTTTATTACAATAAATTTTTTTTCTCAACAACCTTACAAAATACATTTAAATATATGTGTATTGTATATATGATATATATATATAAATATATTATTTTATATCAGGTAAATCTAATACAAATTAGTGATTGAAAATTTTATAATATTCAAGTCCGCTAAAGTTCCACTAACGGTATTTTTTCAATTAAACGTTTTACTAATAATAATCTAAAATATTTTAAACTTAGTTTGAATCCGAAAGGAATATTATTATGAGTGATAAAACTTTAGAATCAGAACATTAAGATTATTTCAAGAAAATATCGATTATTTGTTATTTATAGAGTAATTTTTATTTATAATTTTTTTGTTAATAAACTTTGATATTTTTCATAAAACTAAAGGTCAATACAATTTTGATTTTTACCATAGTGTGTCTGTAACATGGAATTTCATCCGTCCTTTATATTAATTAAGGGGTTTGATATCTTTAAAACAAGTATATTAGTTGATTAAATATGTATTAAGCCATTTAATAAGACAGATCTTATGAATATCAATCAGTTCTTTTTTTATTCAACTAACGTTCCATTAACGGAGCTGTTTTCAACTTCCACTAACATTATTGGAGTAAAATTTTCAATCACTAATACTATCTATAACTAATCAATTTTGTAACGTATACTGACTATTACTTAATTAGTGCGGTTAACGTTTAAATGCTTTTAGAAAATGTTCATTTTTCCTGAATAAATAGAAAACATCAAAATACAAAAAAAACTCATTTATGAATCCTGTTTTGAACAGATTACTGTTTATATAAAGTTTTGAACTTTATTTGAACTTTATTTCTTACGAATGGAAACAATAACAGATTTGGGGTTAATATTATGAATATATAAACAATAAATACGTATAATGTAATTTGTGAATACAATTTATTTAAAAAACTAATGAATTTATTTAATAAATAAAACACATTAAAAAAATAAAATACACAATACTCAGTTAAAACTATAATTTATAGTTTGGAATAAATTAAAAGAGCGTTAATATAATCAGTGAAACATAAATTTTCAATTTACAAACAAGAATCAACTAATCCATATGTTAATTGAATATAAATTTTATATGAATATCAATTTCTCACGTATTATAATAATTATTCAAACGTCGAATTGGCGGCATCTTTGTTAACAGAGTTTGAAAATTGGCACGTCGTGTCTGTATCATTTGTCATACACTTCATTCGGGGTTCTTCGCAATTTAGATTAACTTGCTGTTCCTAGGGTTTAACAAAAAAAATAAATAGCGCGATATTCAGATAAATCGTAAATGTTTCAGGGATTGTCAGCATTAAATTTTTAAATTGTGGCATTACTATGATGTTTAACTTTTTATGTATTTTTGAATTGGGCTTTGAAAAGTATATTTAGTTTGTGAGAAAATTTCTTTTTAAATGTTGTTATCCCGTGATGCGAAAAATTGATATAAAATTGAATTTCTAGTTTAAGTTCTTATACACCCAGATTAACAATGCTTTTAGCAAAATTTTTACAAATATGGTCTGAAATAGAAAACTCAAAATTAAATTGAAGACTTTTTATAAACGGGTAGAAAAAAACTTTGGTATTAGGAAATTTAATTTATTTCTATTTATATTACTTTAAAAGCTAAAATAAAAAATTAAATATATGTAAAGTCTCATGATATCGTGATATCATTCTATAACATGATTCCAATTGTGCAAATAAATAATTAAGTACCCATCCATGCATTATTTTATTTTTTATCTATTTAAAAATCTATATATTTTTCTAACTCGTGTTTCAAATAAAATTTTTAGCAATTCCGATGGAAAATTTCTTACAATCCAGAAATACGACTTAATACATTTAAAGCATAAGTAGTGCCCCTTTTTATTTCATTTTATTATTGTTTAAATATTGCATCTGCCACTATTGTTCAAATATTAAATTCTAACGAAATTGAGTGGCATCTGCCGTAAATGTCTAATAATATTAAAAATAACAAAATAGAGTGGCATCTTCAGCAAATGTCTAATAATATCAAATTATAATCTAGTAGAACGAGCGACAAAAACTAACTAAAAACTAAACTGCAAAGTCAGATATTATGGCCGAATCGATCTTGTTTAATGTTATGTGATAGTTTTGAGAAACAAGAACACTATTGCTTCGATAACTGTTAACATCATGTAAATTTATGTTATGTTAAGCAAATGGTATATCAAAATTTATTAGAATCATATTCAACTCGTAAAATGTGTTTCGAATATGTTTAGCAAAAATAAAAACAAAAATCCATAAACCATTAGTTTTCACTGAATTTTCAACAAACTTTTGTAATAACAAAAACAAGATCGAACATTATAAATACGTTCACTTAGTTTTTCATTATTCCATCGAATATTTAGTTAATTAAATAGTCAAATCAAAATTTTTTGTACATTAAATTTTACTGTTATTTATTTTACAGTAACAATTGATTCCTTTATTACTTAACTTATATTTTATTTTTATTTCATAGCATTTAGTTCTTTTAGTTTTTAGTGTTTCACTGAAAAACATATATAGCTTATTGAATCATTGTTGCAAATAGTACTTCATTGGGTGTTTCTATAATAATAATTCATTCAGTATTCAGCTCTCGATGTGTTAACATCGAAAACTTTTGTAAGCGAACATTCAAACTAGCATATAACTCAAATATTTATGTGTGAAATACGTTTGAAAATATCGGGTCGGGCCTATCTTCAAAGTATTGGGCTTCAGTCGGGTTCGGGCTTAAAATTTTAACAATTTAAAAGTTTAACTGACATGTCAAATCCAATAGCTGACTTTTTAAAAGTGAGCAAAAAATATTAAATCTATTTAAGTATATAAAGTTTACGGGAATTTGACATTTAAAATTTGAAAGTCAATGCACAATTGTGGAATAAACTTTTGTATTGTGATAGAGCACTGTATACTATATTTATGGTTTCATAAAAATGATTTTAAAGGAGTGTCAACTTAAAGGAAAACATTCGTTACTTATCTTTAGCAGCATTTATTTATTTACTATCGAAAGATTTTTAGTGTTTGGTTAGTTTAATCTCATAATCGGGTCCACGCGGGCCTACGACGAATTTCCTCGGGCCGAACCGAGTTTAGGTTTCAACCAAAAAATGCCGAGCATGGCTTTGAATTAAATAGTAGTTAAATATTTTCCTAAGCAATTTTGTTTTCTGAATGAAGTTTAGTTAACCTAATCTATTAAATACATGTACATAACTAGATGAAAGTATATAAAATTTTTAAAATTGCAATATTCATCAATTAATTCTAAAAATAACTAAAATTTAGAGCAATAAAAAATTTTAATTGATAGGGTATACATTGTGTATTATCGGGTCGAATCGGGCATGGCTTTGTATTTTGAAAAATAATAGGGATAGCCGGGCAGGGCTTTAACCTATCGGGCCTAAAATTTTTCGCGATTTCGGAGTCTATTTCAGTTTTTAGTAAATATTACAACAAAATTTTTGGAAATCATATTTTCCTTATTAGTACTGTAGCTAGAAATTACTTATTCGCACTTCACTGTAATGACCTCAAAATGATAGAATAGCTAATTTTTATTACATATGCTAACTTATACACACGAATCAAATAAATTGGAGTCGATTTAACTCAATTTATGAATTCTATTTAACTATTTTTAATTCATTTTTCTAAAAAATTTGAAAATTTCTCCCTATCCGTTGAGTATTGTGAAAGTATCAACAAAACTTTTTTTTTATAAACTAACAAAAGATTTATTTTACAAAATTTTTAAATATTTCTTTACAAAATCATAATAAAGTATTATAATGTTTTCTAAATAACTATATAAAATAAATCACTATCGCATAAAATATGTATGTTTATGAAATTTTAATAACTCTTTAATTAAATTAAACACAATTTTTAATGCCATTTTGGACTATTTTTAAATATATTAAGTAGTATTAAGTAAATGATAATTACCTCAAATGAATAAATTTGGTACTGAGAGATCACACAGAATAAGCAATATATCTTCCAAATAAGAAAATAGTATTTAATTATAATAAACAAAATTATTGCGCGCTTAATAGTCATGACATTAACTTACATTTAAGACGCATATAATAAAGTCGATGCAATGAATGACAGCCACAAATGGATCGGTAATCTAAACGAAAGTTGAAAAGATTACAAGAATGGTGTGATATTAGCTTACAAGTTATTTTATTTTTATTAGCGTATATTTTTAGTAACGATATATTACGGCAATCACTAAATTATTATTCAATTCTTTAGTAATGGATAATAATGTGTTTAAGACTTATGATAAATCGGGTCTTAATTTTGGCGTAAACAAAATTGCGTAATTCATATAAAAAATACTCCCTTCGGGTTTTATAAATAAATTATTATCCATTTACAAAATCATGATGTTTTTATTATTTTTAATAAACTTGGTATTCGCTAAAGATGTTCTAATCCAAAATGATTTCACATTTGTTTAGGCGGGTTTAAATTTTTTTTGAAAGTTGACTATTTTTGTGTTAAGTAACTTATTTATGAAATCCCGAGAATGAACCGAATAACCCGATAAAAATTTTTGGGACTTTTTATATATAAACGAGTTAAAGAAACGTACAAAATATAATTATTATTGGTTTTCTAGAGTTCTTATTTCATTAAACTAAAATAAAATAAAATTATAATTAAATTCTAATAGAAGTTTTAATATTTTTATTAATTCTCGAAGTTTTAAGGCTTTAGTTATTAAATTTATTTATAAGATCGGTTGTCGGGTTTATTGTCGCACATTTAATTGCTGTTTAGTTCGGGTTGAATCTTCAATAAGACGGGTTTTTTCGGGTTCCTGAAGTCGTACCCGAAACAGCTTTAGGCTTAACATCTTACGCACGACATATCTGTATAGAAAAGTTATTTGGCTAATTTATTATATTATTTTTCACAACTTTTTTTATTTGTTTTTTAATTTTTGCATTGAGAGAAAAACATGTATCGTAATATCGACTGGAATTCCTTACCATAAATATAATTAAGTATAAAGAAAACACAATGTCAGCGAAGGTCGTTATCGTAACCGTCGTTATCCACGGCAGCATTAATCTCTTATTATCCTGGTATGGATAGAAAGGATTTCAGAACATTTAAAAAAAAAACTTAACCGATAAATACAATAAATCAGAACATGACAAAAAATCCGAAACTATTAGGACACAAAATTTAACAAATACCGCGTAAAGTCCAATCATCATAATGATTGACGATATAATGATTGTAACAGATAGTGCCGCAAATATTGATGTGCAAATCAATAAAACTGAAAGTAATAAAAATCGCAATTAAATTAACAATTCGAATCAGCAATTTTATGCGTTAAGTTAACTCAATATTTCTATTTTTTTGACAGATATTATAGCGTTTATTAATTGCTCAACGTTTCGACAAACTGACACTTTATCCCTACGCAAAACTTAGTTTTCAAAATATTATACTTTTCCGAGTTTAAGCCCAACACTTCTATTCAGAAAATATGTATTCAAAAAATTTGTGAAGCAAAAATAAGCTTATAGTATATAAAAACATATCTTTGTCGAAATAAGAAACAAGTGATGTTTAAAAATTATTAAATGAATCTAAATTTTTATAATAAATTTCAGATTAATAATACTGTAACTATTGATTATTTCTAATTATAGATTCGGAATGGAACATAAGATTCGGTATAAAAGCTTAAACGCATAAACTTGATAAAATAAACCCATTAGCTTTTATAAAATACTGTTTTCAAAACAATCCTGTAGTTTAAATATAATTGTGCAGAATATTAAAAAACTTTATATAAATTAGCTTGTTTTCCTATACATGTATAACTTTTAAGTAAATTTTTGTACTAACGTTAAATAAATTTATTAATGTTTAATCTATTTTATTTAGTTTAGTTTATTTGGCCCTAGATATATATTTTATATACAGTTTTCAGAAAATAGCCATTTTGGCAGTTTTTTGGTCTGTTTAGCTCAAAATTTAGTTAAAGTTCAAGATAATTCCATTTTGCTAGATTAACATTATTAGACATATTACTATTGCAAGTTAGCAAATACTAGAGATGAGCATTTTAGCGGTTAACTTTTAACCCAAAAAGATAACTCGGTTAAGTTAAAGGTTAAAAGTTAAAATTTTCTGAGTATGTTAAGTTAAAAGTTAAAATATTTTTAACCGTTAGGGTTAAACTATTAACTAAAAGTTAACCGTTAACTTTTAACTC
>JAQGAW010001901.1:0-16990 GCA_034698025.1 Phthiracarus crinitus
TCAATAGCTCGAAAGATATCAAATCCCTTAATTAATATAAAGAACAGATATAATCCCTTAATAAATATAAAGACTGCAGACACACAGACAGACACACAGTGTTAAAATCATAAGCTAGACTTCTTTTCAAGTCAGCTAAAAACTATTAAACATTAAAGCCTGAGTTTTGTGAATTACACAATTTTTGACCAAAATTTCAAAAAATTATCATAAAATTAGACGCGAGTATTTCTGTTTCCTTTAGAAAATAATTCTTAAAAAAATCTTTGGTCCGAAGTAAAAAAATTTGTGGTTTAAATCTTGTGAGTTTAAATCTGGTAATTATAATTCTTTTTTTGTAACTATGAATCCGTTTAAAAATTCATACATACCATCATCAATAGTTTTTTTAATAGTTTTAGCCAATTCATTCGCTATCCCTCTCTCATTCGAATCAAATATAATTAATTCGTATTCATCTTCACTTGTTTTATGATAATGTGTTATAGCAGTCTTAAACTTAGGTTTGTTTAAATACGATTCGGTCAAATCCTGTATTAAATCCACCTTAAATCCATCCGAATATTTGAAAGTGATGAGTGACGCGCATCGGTCACAGCAATGACCCGTTTGCTTAATTGGATCCGAACATTGAATTGGCGGACATCCGTACTCATACACTTTAGAGCATATTTTATTTAAAATGATGGGAATATCATTTCCGCATAAACAGCCAGTTTGGTCATTGCATTTGCCAGCTTTGAAATCGATATTAAACTTATTGGAAATTTGATTCTTTCCAAATAATAGCTTTCCGGTATTAGATGTGAGTAATTTCATAAAACTTTCTGTGTCCTCATAAGCTGTGTCCCAAATTTGCAACAAACGAATCGATATATCATAGCCAACATCGATATTTACTTTAAATGAATTATTGAAATTAAACATAACCGCATCGTCAAGACAGGGTACTTGTTCGCTATGAGGTGCTGGACTCCATCCTTCCGTATAAACAATCTCTTCTTGAAAATTGTGAATAATACCGGATTCAGCCATAGGTTCCCAATTGAATGGATCGAACCAGTCTGATGCTCGTTGAGGTAACATTTTTATGTCTGTGCGATACAATTAAATCTTTAAATAAAATGTTCTGAAACTGACATTCTAATACCCTAATTTCTCAACGATAGCCCGCACCCAACAATTTTGATCAATTGTTATTCTACTTAATGTAAGGTATACGGTAGCTCGCACTTCGTTTATAGATCTCAGAAAAATATGACAAAAAAATTTGACTGCAAATTTTATAAACACTGACATAATGCTTAACATGGGATTCTGAAAACATGGGTGAGGAAGGGTTAAATTCCAATTTAATACAATATATGGATAGTATTGAATTATAATTTCTGATCATGAAGAATTATAATCAGGGTTGCACTTTGCAAATTGCGAGTTTGACAAATTGACTAATTCTGAGCACTGCATATTAAAACAATAAAGATATTATTTGAATTATATTCAGATTCACAAATTTTGTTGAATTTCAGAAAGTTTAGAAGTCTTAACTTAAATTAAGACTTTATAATTAAAAATTAGTTAACTGATGTCTTATTCCATTATTCTATGCAACATTAGATTTTGTATTAAATTTTAAAAATAGTAGAATTTTTCGCAAATTGCGCATTTTGCGTACGCAATTTGCCAAATTGCTTACTGATTTTGTAAATTGCGCAATTTAGACAAACCCTAATTATAATACATGTTTTCCAATTTATTTAAACCTAAATAATAATTTTTTTATTTTAATTTTCGTGAATAGCCGTGCATAACCCGTACAATTAAATTTTTTATAAAATTAACTTTTTTCATTGTATAGCGGGCTATCGTTGAGAATTTAGGGTACATTTCATTTCATGAAAGATACTGATGTTTAAGCAAAAAGTAAACATAAAGTAAGCTAAGCTTTATCGAGAATAACTACGACATAATGTAAACGTGTTAAAGGCTAAATTACACTTTTTAATCAATTTTAACTGATTAAATAAATTAATGAAATAAATATTAATTATTTCTCTTATATAAAGTAAAAACTAAAACACTAATTAATTTTGTTAGTTTTATAAACTTTATAAAATTTATAGAATACCTGTTCCTTCACATAAATTATTTTGCTTTTTCTTCTTATCCGATAAAATGATTGAAACATTATTACCAAAAATAATTTGACCATTTTTAGGTAAGATCTTTAAAAATTACAATTACTCTTATTATTACTTTTATTACTTTAATATTATAAAATAAAAGTTTTTTATCGGACTTTATGTTAAATGTAATGATATTAGTGTCACTTAATAATGTATAACATACTGTATATTACTTTAATATATTAATCCGATTTTTATGTCTATGTAATTATAAAGTTAAATGTTAAAATATAATTAACTTACAATTTCAGATGCTTTGACTGAAACGTTCAAATAAATGAAAGCGTTTTCGTCTAAAATAATTCTATCATTTTCACACGGAATTCTTTTTAGATTCCAGTTTAATGGGTCTTCAAAGTTAAACACTGGTTTCCAAAATTTAAGATATGTTGATTCGCTATTCTTAATTAATTCAAAAATTAAATAAAATTTTAGAAACCAAATAATGTAATAATCCATGATTATATCAAAGATTATTTAATATTGTAATTTCGAAAACACCCAAAAGTAAGATTTAGGTTATGATAGCGATGACAGTTAACTGAATTTTGATGGATTATTTTGTAGACGTATTTAACGCAGATATTATTTCGCGTAAAAGTTCTATCGTAACAGTTGTTTTAGATTTGGAATTAATGTTTTTAACTGAAAAAGATTTAATAATTATGAAACGAAATCTAAATACAGAACTTTTAATATGCAAACATTCTCTCCTTTTTCATTAAATATTGTTTTTTGAGTTATCATATTTAAACAGTTAGCAGTGCACACAGTTTTATAAATGAACTTTTTATAAAACAATCTAAAAATTACTAAAATTTTGCTTTTTGAACTAAAAATTTTTAAAATAATAAGTTTTAAATTTTATCAGTTATGTTAATAATGTTATTAAGTGATCAACTTTCGGTACTGGAGTCAAGCGCTGTCACCGATACGATTGTATAGCAAACTTTCAAACTTCATAGCAGAGAATATCCCGATCAGCTTACAAGTGTCTAGTGTGGGACACAACCTGTAAAAGCTAAATAAAAAGCAAGCTTTCGTATAGAATTTAATAATTAATCGACAGATAGCGTTCGTATCGCTAATAACATTAAGGTTTTCTATTGACGCGATGCATATAAAACACGTGAATGCGTGCAAATTGTTTAGATTTTTGGCGCTTAAATACAGCTTTTATATTGGGTTTTAATATCATTGAACATCTCATTTAATTATGATAATTTAATTATATTTATTTTTTAATGCATTTGATTATATTTGAAAATTGAAAACTGAAATATTGTGCAATTGAAAAGTGATGGGTATTCAAGGTTTGATACCACTATTAGAAAAAGCGAGCGCTAATTGTAATATCAGTGAGTTTAGCGGTTGTGTTGCTGTTGTCGACGCTTACTGTTGGATACATAGGTTAGCATTGAATTGCAACCAAATTTAATATATAAACTTATGATCATTTTATATCTATTAATATAGAGGATGTTATAGCTGTGCAGATAAATTGTTTTTAAACGAGCAAACGGATCAATACGTGATTTATTGTCTAAACAGAGCGGAACTATTAATTAATCATAATATTAAGCCTATTCTAGTGTTTGATGGACAACAGCTTAACGCTAAGAAAATTACTGAACTCAACAGACAAATGTAATGTTTACTATTAAATGTTTACTTGTTTTTTGATAATTTAGTTGTCATTTCACTTCACTTATAGGTTACGTCATGATCGACGACAAAAAATTAACTTATTATTATCGGAAGGAAATGATAGTCAGGCGAGAGAACTAATGAAAAGTTGTGTTTCGGTCACTCAACAGATGGCTAAGAATGTGATCGATATGTGTCGCGCGAACAATATTGACGTAAAGCACATTTTAATTTATTAAAATTTTTATTTATTATGTTAGTTACTTATTTTTGTTTTTACTTATTTTAGTATATCGTCGCTCCATATGAGGTAAATTATCGAAACTTTTGTTAAATAAAATAAAATTTTATAATAATTTGTGATATGATAGGCTGACGCGCAAATCGCTTATTTAATTAAGGAAGGATTCGCGGACTTTGTTGTTACTGAAGATTCGGATTTACTTGTTTATAATTGCAAGCAATGTTTCTATAAGTTAGATGCATGTGGTAATGGAAAATTAATCGATTTATCGAAATTTAGTTCCTGTTTTGGTGATAAATTTTCGTTCGAAAAATTTCGATATATGTGTATCTTATCGGGTAATTTTACAAACTAAGAATTAAGAGAAATTTTTATAACGCTTGATTTTTTTTAATTAACTGTTTAGGCTGTGATTATGTTACAAATTTGCCTGGAATTGGTTTGTGGAATGCAAAAAAGTTTTTTAAAATGACTGCCAACAATGATTTAAGTAAAGTTCTATACTTTATTCCGAATTATTTAAAGAAAAAAGTGAAAGTAACGAAGGAATACGTCGATAATTTTATAAAAGCAAATAACACATTCCTATATCAACTTGTTTTTGATCCAATTAATAAAAAATTAGTTCCTATCAATTCATATCCCGAAGATCTCAATACTGAAAATTTGTCATATGCTGGCGAATACTTTGATAATGAACTCGCTTTTCAATTAGCGGTTGGAAATGTCGATTTGAATAGTTTGCAGATTATTGATCACTACATGGTTGACGATAACAGTTTATGGTCGAAAAAGTGGTTCGATATTAAAGATAATCATAAACAAAATTCGCAATCTTTTACGAATACTCATAGACGATCTCATTATTTTAAAGAGAATGTGAATAATGGAACAAATAAGAAAAATTTGAATGTAAAGCGCAAATCATGTGAAGGTAGTGCTGAAAAAGATAAATTGCGTATCGATAAACATCAAAAATCCGATGTAACAAACAATAATGGATTTGCGTCTTACGACCGTTTAATGGTTGAATATTCATCAGAAAAACAAATCGAGCAAACAGTTTCCACGAAAACTTTAGTACAAACCGCTGTTAGTGCCACACAAAAAATTACAAGGAATATATTTAAAGTGGAAACTCGAAACGAAAATAGTGTTGTTGTCCAAAGTAAATATTTTACGAATATTAAGTGTGCAGAACCAGAACCAGCTCACTCTCAAAGAGTAACTAATATGAAACTACAACTCATTGAAAACGGGAAACGAAGTAAAATCGAAGAGACTGACAGTTTGCTTAACTCTAGTGGAAATACGTTTAATAATAGTACAAATTTAGACGAAAGTTTTACGATGAGTGATAACTCTGACTATCAAAATGACAATTGCGATCAGTTTGGTGATCAAACTGACATCATTGATATTAGCGATGATGAGTCCACTAATAAATTCACAGTTATTAAGAGTTCAGCTGCCGTTTACAGTGCATTCAAGAGACACGATATCCGTAATTATTTTAAATGAATTTTTTATAGCATTTTATTTTAAGTATCTTATGATACGTCGTTTTTACGATTCAAAATGTTTTATTATAATAACGCGATATGTGACCAATTAAAGCATGATAAAACTATTTTTTTAAATTAAATATATTAATTTTTCCAATCATTGTTTATAATACATCATTAAGTTTTTATATTAATTGCCTGAGAATTTAAAGAATAAAATTAAATTTAAGGCTCAAAAGTATCGCCTTTCGTAGCCTTTGTTGAGTCCTTTAAAAGGCACTCATTTTGAATCCAAGCGCTTCGATGTGAATCACTTAATTTCCAATTCCAAGTTTTTGGTGACCAAACAGAACGCTCCATCCATTCAGAACACGATGGATGATAAAACTATACAATATATTTCGTGATAATTAGTTTATCTTTTGGCTCATAATTTAGAAAATTTTAAAATTATTGTATCAAATTTATTTAACATGATTAGCAAAATAGTTAATTAGGAATAAGCTTATTGATAGTGACTGAATGAAATGAATAGAACATAATTGATTACCTGATACCACGATGCTATGCTTACATTCATAGGTTTATATCCATTATAAACCGATAAACATAAATCAGCGTCAGGTTTAAGTTCGAGATTTGAAAAATAATTGAAATCACCTTAAAATAAAACATTTGATAATAATTAAAATTTGCAAACTCAAATCGAACAGTAGATTATGGCTTTTAAATATGAATTTTTGGAGTTTTAACAGTTAGTTAAAGTATAACTAATTTATCAAAGATATATCACAAATTATTGTTTTAAGTTATTAATATTTAATTATTTAAATAAGCTCTTTTGAAAAATATGATAATTAAAATAGTTGCCGAAATCCCATAAGTTTTATCTCCTATTCAGAAATTTTAAGAATTCAATCAATAACTGATCCACAATTTTTCAGAATAATTCTTCGATAATTTAATTTTTAGAAACTTGTTTTATATATTTTAATTTCTTACCTCCAATATTAATACCGCCTTTCATGACCTTTTATTTGAAAAAATAGGTTTAGAATATATGATGACATTAATATAAATGGTTAAAACACTTACTAATACTTTTCCAGACGCTTCACCTGAAGCGCTCACTCGAGCCTCTGGCGTTAAATTAATTAACTCAAGTTGTTGTTCTGATTTTTTTGAAGCGCAATTCGAGAACGGAAGATCGAAATTCATTTCACCAGTTAATCGAATACCCATAGACATATGAACAACCCATACATTGAAATCATAGAGCGGGAAATAATTACTAGCAATGTATGGCTGTATGGGTTGACTGGAGTCGCAATCACTCGCACGCGCGTCAACCAACGTATTGCCAAACAAATTAACGTAAGCTCTCGACGAATCTTTTCTGTGAAACATATACATCTTACCAATGTCTATGTCTGTTCCTAAGAAATGCGTTCCAACAACAAATTGCGCCATCAATTTATATTGCGGGTCGTCATCAGTACCCGTTAAATCATTGACAATGTCTGCGCGAAAAATCGCTTGAGCTTGAGTTGGACCGAATCGTCGCGTCGCCGAACACTTCTTTCTCCTCCTGTACGACACAGTAGTGTCCGCTTCTTCCGATTCCCTCAATCGGTCCGATATAACTACTGGCGCGTCATCAATATTCTCTGTATTTTTTTTATTTGAATCAATTTTGTTATCATTTTCTGGTGCTTTCCATTCTTTACAATTCGCTTCATTCCAAAAACTTGAAAAAACTTCTCGTTTTGTTCGAAATTTCATTATTTTCTTTAATACTGCTTTTGCCTGCGCATCGGTTTTGCGCTCGAAATATCTAATGTAAGCGTCACGCGAACAATCCTCGTTATTCTTCATTTTGATAGCTTTTTCGCTTAAAATTCTGTCGATTTCGTTAAAATGATACTTTGGCCATCTTTTTAAAGTCGCGAAACTAGTTTCTAATGCGTTTATATCTTCTATTAAAATAGTGATGATTTCTAGATTGATAATACAACTGGTCTTTGGATCTCTAATCATTTTCAACAACCAATGCTGAATATCTAGATTTGCGGTCAATTTCCGAATCGAGTGAATCACAGCGATCTGAATGCCATCGGAGAACGAACATCTCTCAGCAGTCTTTACACTGTAATCAATGGTGGATTCGTGTCCAAGATTGCCAATCGCTTCTAACACATCCACTAACAAAGTGCTGTTATCATCGCATGGAATTGATGTCAATTTTGCAGTCAACATTTGGGACACTTCTTTCTTTATTTCTTCAGAGATGGAATGGTGCGCTAAATTGCTTATAGCAAGCAATAGAATTCCTTCGTAATTCAGATTTGCTTCTGATTTAACAATATTCAGCAATTCATTTGTTAACGAATTCGATGGTTTTGGAGTTTGAATTATCAGTCTCAGAATTTCACTTTTTTCTTCTATACTCGGTTTAATCCGTAACGACTTCAGCAAAGCATTGAGAGTGAAATTTGATTGCGCTTTAATTAATGTTAGCAAAAAATCACGGCATTTCGCATTATTTATGTTTATATTCGCAGAGCAAATATCGTTTAGATTTTTTTCGTTTCCGATTCTTCTTATTAAATTAGATATCGATGTTTCGTGTTTGTCTTCATTTAGGATAACCTCAAGATTTAATGCGCGCAATATTGTTTGGTAAACTAATTTTTAAAAGAAGAAATAGTATCAAAATTTTATTTCTTTAGCAATAAATAGCAGTTACAGTAAAGAGATAGTCTATACCCGGGTTTTCATTATCCGATGAATATTTGAGTAATAGGTGTTCATTGTTGTTATTTCCGATTATTTCATTTAAATGTTTACGATATGCCGTTAACTTTTCTCGTCTAGAGTTTTCTTTGCAAGAAAAATATAAAATATTAATATTATAAGCTTAGTTTCTCTAGAAGTAGTTAAATAATTTTAGTACCTGTTGATGATTCTGATACAATAGTTTCGCTGTGAAAGTTTAGCTTTGACTCCATATCTTTTAGCTTTTTTAGTTGTTCCGTATTATCTGCCGAACGTTTATGCACAGATTTTTTAATCTAATATTTGAATTTTAAAGCCAAAATCTTAGATTAAATTATCGTGTTTTATAAATAAATAGTTTACTAAACAATTTTAATTCCAAGAAAATTTGTATGCTATATGAACATAGCATTTGCAAGTATTATACGTTACATACCGATAGTGAGTATTTGGTGCGAACTTTCAAATAATTTGCGATATCATCGCTATTTGGATCAGCGCTTCTTTTTGGTCGAATAAACTTATTCGGATTAATAAGCGATAACGATAAATGTCCGGCTGTTTAAAACAATTATTTTAAATAAATAGTTAATAAAAAATACAGTTAGAATACCAGTAGCAGTTAGACGTCCTTCAGATATTTGTTGAATCTGTTTGGCATTGATGTCGATTTGGTCGTAAACCATTCCATTCTCGTTTCCCATTTGCATAACGTCTTCCTGTGTCACGTCTCGCATAATAGATATTGTGTTTGGTTTTGATTGTTCTGTTTTGGGCGATAACCCAAACGAAATGCCTCCCAATTTGAAACTATTTCCATCCGCTGTTGGTTTTATGGATCGCTCAAGACTTCCACTGTCGTCAAACGAATATCTCGATATATGCGATCCAATCGGGCTTTGCTCGAAAACTTTTTGTTTGTTAGCATTTAATTGTGTGGCGAAAGTGTCGGCGATATGTCTTTTAAAATTTTTAACCGTAATATCAGTGTCTTTGTCGCTAAATCTCACATCCGCTACTCTACCATCAATTAATTGCAAAAATACAAACGGAATATCAAACATTTTATCATAAATAATAGCCTCGTGTTTGGCATCTGCTGATCGTTTCGATCTTTCTTTTATTGCTCTGCATTGGTATTGAGTGCTTGTAGTGGAAGCATCCTTTTCTATATCAAAATCGACATCATTCCTGTTTGCTCTGCTTGTGAACAAAGTAACAAAAAAATCCTTGACATCCCTCCACGCCTGTTTGAACCAACTTCCAACGCCACGTTTACTTCTTTTTAGATTTCCGATTTCGTTCTGTCTATTCAAATAATTAACCGATAAACTTGTGTTCGTCCATCAAATATTAAAAATTAGTTATCCTAAACTTTTGAATTGCAGAATAGTAATCAATATCAGTGATTAACAGTTGTATACTAATGGTACACTAAATGTTTTATTAGAGAATTAATAGAAAACCAAACAATCATTAAGTTATAAATAATTTATATTTTTCCATTATATTTTGGTTTTGTTCAATTAGATTATTATCAAACGCGATATTAAATTTGGTACGAAAAATTGTATCATAATTAATTGAGTAATTAAATGATTAAATCATATCAGAATTATCGAACAATATGAGCGCTATTTGTAAAGATTTTCGGATTAAAAACATGCAAGTTTATGAGGTTATTATAGAAAAATCTCGAGTTAAAATGGATTTTCTTAATAAAAATTTAGATCAAAACTGTTGATTGTTTAAGTCGATTGAAAGTGACTGCTTATGTGCGCATTTGAATGTGAATGATATTTTTTTTGCCGTTTAATTTTTGTTTACTGTACGATTGCTGAACACATATTGAAACTCTGAATTGAAAATAAGTTATAAATCTATTTCAATAATTGCATAGTAATGTTGAATTAAAGTTATTTTTGAGATTTCATGGTCTAATTCATTCTTTCCTTATTCAGTTATGACATGTTATTTGCGATAAAATAATATTAAAATATGATCGGAACAGTCATAATATCTGACTGCAGTTTTTTAAGTTAGTTTTTTTTATCGCTCGTTCCCTTTATTTTCGTTATGATTAGTTTAATAGTCAAATATTAAAATCCATAATTATTATAATTTCAATACAATATAATTTTAATATTTTAGAAGTAATATTGTATGTACCGTATGTTTATTCAAAACGGCATATGCCAATGATAAATGAGGAACATTTCATTCTTATTAATTTTCATTTATATCAATCATTATAATAATTTAAAGTGGTATATGCCACTCAAATATAGCTATGTATGCCATATTATTATGCGTTTTTATTACACTTTAACTAATTTTTGGCATTTTTACCGATTTTTCTTATAAAATAGCGGAATAAGTCACATTTGATTCCATTTTTGTTCATTTTTATCAGTTTATTTCTTCAACAATGTTTTTTTTATATAAAAACCTCATATTAACAATAAATTTTTCAATAGACTTAACTTTGTAATTTTTCTTAATAAGTATAAAGAATTGGGGAAATCCCTTAATAAATATAAATTGTGACGGACGTAGAATGTCAAATCCATATCTGCTTCTTCAATGTAAAAAATTAAACTTAACTTTCAATTTCCTAATTCTGGTTCATATTTTTTGTATTATTTTAAAATTAATAAAATACGTAATCGTAATGTTCATCTTTACGTGAGTTCGCAAATTAATGAAAATACCTTTGATTTTATCGACAATAAAAATGTTGATTAGTATAAAACAAAAACGATATATCCTTTAACCATTCATTTACTAGTTTAGTGAAAAAGTTTAAGATTTATCCAAATAAAACACAATTGTTATTAATTGAAAGTCCACTGCGAACATATAAAACACAACAAAAGCTCAGCTTCTTTATGAGAAAATATGTGATTGCAATATTATTATAACTATCGGTATAATATACGGTAATTAAAAACCCGAGCCGTAAATGACAAATTTATACAATAAACGATCACATAAGTAAAGAATTTGTATCTCATTTTCCGTTCCTTCTTTCCAATAGATTATGAACATTCAAAATTAAATGATAATGGATTCATGTTATTAATAGGGCTCAATAAATTCTTTATTGAATTTATGACTCATTAAACAGTAATGAACCAAAATGCTCATTAGATTCAAGATTATCACCAAGTGTTACATATATCACCAAGTGTTACATAATGAGTGTTTTAGTTAAAACTTTATAGATGTTAACGGATTTCCAATTAGCAATAGTTTATAGATATTCTGAATTTTGTGTCACCAATTGTTGAACAAAGCGCAAAGTTTTAATATTACAGTTTTAGCATTAATAAGTAAAATGTATTTACGTAGAGGTTTATTATAGGGTAATTATTTTAGGTTAGGTTAGACTATATTTTAGAATCTTTAAAAGTTAGAAAGACCCTAGAATCTATTTGCTGTGCTTTAATGTTTTTTTTTGTTAAGGTTGATGCTCGTAAATGGAATTTAATAATTATGGCGTCATGATGTAAAAATAAAAATAATGATCTGTTTTTAAGTTTATGTTTAATGATTTTACTTAAACTTGTAATTTATGTTTTACTGTACTTAATGTATTGTTGCACTTAAGCCTTTAAAGCAACTGTTTTATGGTGACTCTGTGCAGAATCCCTAAAATTGTCAATTAAAACCGATTAGTTTTGTGATCCCTTAATTTAGTCAGAATTTCAAAAAATTATCGTTAATTTTTAATGAGTTTTGAGAGTAGGCGTCATAAGCTTCCCTCAGAAAATAATCGAAAAAAATTTGGAAAAATTGGAACGAAGGCAATAAAAATTGGCGATAGAATAAGATGAGTTTAATCTCTTTTACATAAATTTTGAAAAAATCAGAAAGAAAACCCAATTTAGACCACCAGAGTCTGGGATATCCTGTGTAACTCTATCTTAATTACCCATTATTTTGGCAAACATTGTATTTTATTAAACATGTAACGTGTTATATAATGTAAATACAGTATATTTGGTCCTTAATCTGCGTATTCTATTGTACATATATAAGTAAAAAATATTTTTCAAATTCAATAAGTATTAGACAGTGTTCTATGCTTTCTCAGAAAAAAATCGACTTTTTGAAAATAAATTTGATATGATGGCCAAAAAATAATATTTAATTAAATTTGGTTTTGATTTTTTCGTTAAATTTTAATAAAGATAATGATAGTAATTTATCTATTTATTGCAAACGGATTTGTATTTTTAGAGCAAAGTAAGAAAAATTAAGGTCAAGATTCAGTTAACTTTTTATAAACGTATAAGTAATCTAAATTTTTAATAAAACGAATATATTTCGATAACTTTTATCTTCATAATTTATTTATTTATTTCAGAATTTATAATTAAATTGCGATAAAAACAAAATTAATAACTGAACCAAAACTGGTGAAAAGCTTACGAAAAGTACGGTAATCCTAATAAAGTGCTAATGGAAAATATAAGGTAGAATTCTGTAATAAGATTAAAGTAATCTTATAATTCACAGCAGTTATTATTGTTGCCAATGAAGTTATTTTTGATGAAATGATTTAATTCACTTTCTTTGAAATCACTCATTCCTTGTTTTAATTAAATTTTTTGATTGTGGGTTAGAATATTATGCTACACAGGATTTATTTTTAATTCAGCTAAAATTTAATTAAATTAAAATATTTTATCATTTATTTCACCAATTATTCATAAAAATGGTTTTCATGATTTAATAAAAATGCAAATTATTTTATTTATTTTGAAATTACTTAACAATGTTTATTTTATTAGTATTTAATTAAATAAATACATCAACTTTCCATTAGTATTTGTAAATAATTTAGAGGATAATTATATTAATTAATGAGTTAACTGCACACTAATGTGCTGGGTATACGAAAGTTTAAGGGAGGTCTTCTTTCAACTTTTTTCTAAATTCAAATACTCAACTGATTTTGGCCTTCGGCCCAAAAACTTTTACTTGACTAAAGTCTAAACAACGCCACAATGAAAACCAGAACAAATATAAACAATAATTTTTTAAATCCTCTTTGCTGGACAATTTTTTAACATTCATAAAAAAATTATAATTTTCATTTTTTGTCCTAAAAATCTCAACTTTTGAAAATGGGTATACAAGGGTTTGTCCCATTGGGAAACTCTGCTAATGTCAACTGTTAATGATTTTAAGCATTGCATAATTATACGATACTGTAACTATTAAATTAGTTGTGACTCACTTTTCCCGCATTACTCGTGGTTTCACATTTTTAATTTCGACCATGTATTTCAATGCATTCGTTCCATTTATTTTATTTTCATTGTAACCCATACAATGAATCGAAATTTCCGCCGAAACCAAAAGATTTTCTTCAAGAGTTCCCCACAATTGCGTTTGACTTTCATAGTTATAGATTCTTGATTCTGCAGGCTTTTCAATAACAAAGTTAAAAATTAATATACTGTATATGTTTATTATGCAAAATTCAATGATAAACAAGATATGATAAAGTATTACATAATGTTATACATACCTCACAGTCTAATTTAGTTAATAATAGGTCAATGTCATCATCCGCTATACTAATATTTAGTATTGTTGTGAACAGAAACAATAAACTGAAAATAGACGAGACGATCATCATATTCACTTGAAAGCAAAATAGAGTTATGTTGAGCCAAAAAAAACTATAAATACTAAGTAATTATAGTGTTATTCACACGAATATTTGTTGAGTCAAACACCCACATAAAAGTTGTTTAACAAACTTTTTATCAGAGTTAGCGCTAATTTAATTCGCGAAACGGCACGAATAAGTAGGGGTAAAGCAAACGAATAGCTGCACTAATGTTTAGGAATTCATATGATTGTACTCCCGTTCAAACGCACTGCCATACGAATAATTTAAAATTTCCAATCGCACTAAAGTTTATATCACAGCCAAAGAATGTGTAGAAATGAAATTTTCACTTTAAAAAAAGCAGCACCGGATGAGATAAGTCATGCAATTCTATTCAACAATAAGTAACAGAGAATGCTTTGTTAGCCTCTCCTCCACTATTTCATGTGAAATGCTTTGCTAAAATGTTTAAATGCTCTCTTATGCAATGGTTTCCTTGTGAAACTGGTTTGGTTGGTTACATCTGATTTATTATTTTGTTTTTTTATTTGTTTTTTTTTGGCAAACATAATGCCTTTAACAGTAGAAAGTAAAATTAATATAAAATGTGTGTTTCGTCGGAATTGATTATTGTTCATAAAATATTATTAATGTTATTATTTGATTGCATTAAACAAAAAATAGAAAAGTTTTTTTTACTTAGTTGTCGTTAAAATCTAATTATTTAGCAATTACTTGATATTCTTCAACATTCATGTGTATGGAATGCGATAAAAGCTTTTTAACGTTAACTCGTGAGCCCATAAAAACTGCTACATGTCTATTAAGTAGAAAATTTGTTTTTGACACTACACGCAGAATTGTCATCTTTTTTAATTATATTTTTGAAGCTAATTTTAAATATTGTGATTCTGTTATGTTAGGAAAATTTAATAACTTTGAGCAAATGGGAAATTTTTATTATATAATATTAAACAATTAATTAAGCCCTAACTTTTTCATTGATAATTATAGACAATTTCAATAAAAAAAAATTATTTTATGAATTTTCCTATAAAATAATGAATGATCAAATATTAAGTTCTTTTAACATTAAACATTGAGTAAAATTATAACTTTTATTTCAATTAAATATCGTAACTACTTTTATCAAAATCCTTTTAAATTTTTTGTTTTTGGGTTAAATAATTAATGTCATTTAAATTTAATCATAAATTTAATGTTTTAAATTAAAGTCTGTTCTACTTTTGATGAGTTCACAATTAACATACAAGCGGACAGAAGGACAAGATTTCTCAAATACATTGTCACAAAGTACTCGAGTTGTCACATAAGTGAAAGTGAGTTAATCAAAAATTAAGTTGTTTGTTTGAAACATGTTTGGCCTAAAATATAGTTAACACTTATGAGCTGATTTATCAATAACTTTAAACAATTCTTTATTTTATTTTAATTTAATTAAATGTTATTTTAATGTTTCTGTAAGCATATTATGAATGGATACATCAATACAAGCAATCAATACTATATATTAAAGCATAAATGTTGTAACAATGAAATTAAATTTCACGCTTATTTACACCTAAACTAAACAATAGTCTAATAAAATTTAATTAAAATATAGAATTTAAAAAATAATAACCAATAAAATTGTCAATTTTTAAAAATACATTTTACTGTTTTTTATGCCATTTTGTAATTCTGAATACAAATTAAAATTATATTCATTTAAATAAAACTGCATGTTATTCTCGCGAAGCGGTTTTCGCTACATTTGAATTAAATATAATACCGTTAACTTGAAATTAATTGTTAAAAGCGTGAAATTGCATACATTGAAATTAATTACTTAAATGTGTTTTTATTTTAACGAATGGCATACAAATCATGTAAAATAACCATTCTATTCTTCATAACTATTTTTTTAGTATAAATGTACGAAAGTTGTTGGAATTTAAGAATAAATTATTGAACATTACTTTCAATTTATTTAAAGAACTGCCTTTAAAATTTTCGGTTAATGGTATGATTCACTAAGAAAATATTTATCACAAATCAATTTGTAATAATCAATGAAATTTAAAAGCACATCCAATTATTAATATAATAAAATGACGCAAAACCAGAATCTCAATAACTAAGTCATTGAGAATATTGCTTACTTTAAATGAACTTTTGGTAAAACTTTTGACAAGAAAGTAATTAAACAAAACTTGCCGTAAACTTTGTTTTTCATAACATTGTACCTGTATATCATATATTAAAGTAACAAAAAAATTAAATTAAAGTTTTATTTTAATAATTTTCAACAATTTTCAAATCATATTAAAAGATATCATAATTGAATAGATGACTGATGACTGACTGATGGTTAACCACAAACATTAACAGCATTTACTCTTTCTACTCCTTCTTCTCCTCCTCTTCTTCGGTGCTCCGCCTTCTTCTTCACTTCCACTCTTACTCTTTCTTCCTCTTCTTCTTCTGGAACCAGATCTAGACCTTCTTCTTCTTCGCGAACCACTCTTCGATCTTCTTCTACGTCTTGTTTGCAACACTTCACCGCCAGATTTCATACGATTTTGATTTTGATCATTTGTGGTCAACTTTTCTGACTCATTCTCATTGATTTCATCTTCAATTTTGCTTTCATTTATAATCTTTTCTGACATTTTAAGACAATTTGTTGTTTTGTTTGACAAAGAATTTTGTGTTTTGTTTGCAATCAAACCAAATATTAAATGAATTAAATTGAAAATAATTCACAATTATATATGAAATCACAACAATTAATGCGATTTCTAACCAATCATTGAATAATTCAATTCAATTATTATTTCATAATTCACGTGAAAACTATTTAACGAACTTTTATTTCCGTTTAATTGTTTTCACGCGATTTAGTTATTAATTGTTATTAATTGTTGTGACAAACAATTGAATTGAATTGAATGGAAACATTGATTTCATTATAAATTGTTCGTTTGACACAATCGGTCGCATATTT
>JAQGAW010001902.1:0-16980 GCA_034698025.1 Phthiracarus crinitus
ATTGCCTATGTTTAACATTAAGTTCACTCTCGTGAACATTGTGGTCTAGGCTTCGGTGGTATCACGTGGTTCTTCGGTGTATTCTTCCTCAGCTGTCAACGTCGTTACTAACATACAGTTACGACAACTAATGTCGCGTACACTACAATTTTCTACTCTACTGTTATTAAAAAAATGGAATATTCTTAGCGCGCAAACCAAACAAATTATTGTATAAATATTTTTGTACACAAGTATTGAACTGTAATATCGTGTTATGTCTTGTGTTTTATATATTCTACTAATTGCTAAATAGATTGAGAAACGAATGTTATCGAATTAATCTTTTATGTAGAATTTTTGATTACTTGTTTTAACACCAGAATTAGTTATTCCATTTTATAAATTTTTATAACTTTTACTCACGTATAAAGTGAAGTCTTATAATTTCTTAATTATACGTTTTTATTATACAAATAAACTTACGATACTTAATCTAAATCAAACCCTTATTATAAACATAGAGTGCTTTATTTATGGTCATGTTATAATAGATTTTTAATTGACAGAAAAATATGCATCACATATAAGATAAATATGAATAAAGTGAAGACTAAAACATGGATATGAATTAAATCATTTGAAATAACTTAGTAAAATAAATAAAATTAGATATTTTTTAAACTTTAAAATCCATTAATCATTTATCTTCGCGGATAACTTATAAGTGAGAAGAAAATATCGAAACCATAATAAGCTCATCTGAATAGATATAAATATTTTCAAAAATTATTTTTATTTAACACATCATAGCTTAATAAAACATTTTGCTAATAATAAAAAAGTGTGATTATGTAATCGTAATTAGAATTATTAGAACTCTCTTTGAAACAAATAAAACTGGTAAAAGTGAATTGATTTCCGCACGAAAAAAAGGGCGTAAACAAGTCTCACTAAAATCGTCACCACTATTCTCAGTGCTAGAGATGAAAATATAGGTTGAGCCTAAGCCTAGTCGGTAGGCTTTAGGCTGATAGGATAGAACTGGTAGTAGGCTATAGGCTTAGGCTTCAAAATTATATGTAGTCTTAGGTTTAGGCCGGCCTATTTTTCCATTACCTTAGGCTTAAGCTGTAGGCTCAAAACAATGCATTATAATAAACACTTTTATTATTGGCAAAATATTATTTTTTAATATGTACTTATAATAAATGATAGTATTTGCCAAAAAGAATATATTTCAAACAGATGTGCAATACATAAACTATAATGCTTTTCTCTATTCTCTATACTAACTAATTTATATATATTATTACATAATACATCCTACAGATTAGTCAGGTTAGGCTGTAGGTATAGGATTGAGCCTAAGACTTCGAAAATATGTAGTCTTAGGCTGTAGGTTGAGCCTAGGCCTAAGCTTAGTCTGCCTTAAACTTTCATCTCTAATCAGTGCTTAAGAGTGAGTTAACAATTCTCACTGATTTCATCTCTGGTTCACACGCATAGTTTGTTCGGTCAAATCGGTTCAAAATAGACAAATTTTAATTAAATTTATAGAATGTAAAAGAAGGATTTCCTATTGAATATTCGTTATTCATGTTTGATTAAATTTAACCTTATATTAATATTAACTCACTTTGAAACATATAAAGCTTGTAAATGTAAATTGATTTCCGCACGAAAATCCTATTTTTATATTACTAGTCATCCGTTCGATTAACACCAATAACTAAAGAAAACAATGATTATATTATCGTTTTTAGTAAAATATAAATCAATGGTGTTATAAATTATAAAATTCATTTAAAAACAATTAAAATAATTTTTAAACTGTAAATAATCTCAAACTTAGAATATTTCTTTTTTTAAAAGTTGTTTACTAGTTTTAACACTTCACTGGAACATCGGGATAAAAACCGACCCAAACACACTTTTCGCGCTTATACTTTTTTACTATAAAAAGGGAACTTACGTAACTATAGGTATTCCTCAATTGACATATCATTAGTGTTTAATTAATTTTTAGTCGATAAATCTCTTTAGTGAAAAATATTATAAACGTTACAAGAGGATAGAGTAAATTTCTTACCCCAATGTATCGTAAATGGATGGCAATGATTTTCAATTCGTTATCTTCCTATAGGTTAGTTTTTTCAGTTAACATTGTGCGTATATGCATAGATGTGCAGTTCATAATAGGTGATGCGCAAAGCACTGTTTTAAGGCATAAAATTTTTTTATCCCACTGTACATGCAGTGTTATTTTTTAGGTGTTCCAGTGAAGTGTTAAAGAAAACATTTATAAATACATTGGCAAAGAATAAACAAAATCTTTAATAATTTAGAAAATAATCGTTATTTTAATTATACAAATTTTATAAAATATTTACTGAAAAACCTTAATCTTAGTTCGCGAATCCATTATATGTGTTAATTGTCGGCAAAAATACAATTTGTAAGCAAGTGTTCCCGAAATAATTGCATAATTGTGACAAATTCTTAATTTTATAAGCGATAAGATCTGACAAATCATACTTAAGCTAAATATTGTAAAAAATAAAGCGATTAAAACAACACTTAAATGAGCGAATAAAATACGATAAGCAAGTAATAAATCCATAATAAAAAATGAAGAAACAATTGTGAAATTAATTTTACTCCATATCTTATTAAAATTTTGAACTAATTTGTAAATCTCGTCATGTTTTACAATCAATGTTTCCACACTATTAATATTGTTGTCAAAAATAACATTACAAAATAATGAATAAACAGATTCTAATCGTAATTCACAATATAAAATAACAGCACAAAAATAAATGAATAATTGCGCATAAATGACAAACATGAGTAGTATGTGAAGAATATTAATACAAATTCTATTATACCTAACGTTAGCATATCGTATATATCATATGATAATATGACAACACTGATGTATGCGAAGCCAAGACATAAACTTGTGAATACATAGATCACGTAAATTTTGGTAAAAATTGACTTCATTTGCCTATAAAATCTTTTATAGAGAAATTGATTGTCTGTAACGCTAATCTCCACAAATTTTTTGTGTCCGCGAAGATTGTCTATTATTACAAACCAACTGTTATTTTCTTCTCTATTGTTGTTAAGCAAATAAAATATTCTTAGCGCGCAAACCAAACAAATTATTGTATAAATATTTTTGTAAACAAGTATTGAACTGTAATATCGTGTTATGTCTAAAAGATAATACGGTTGGGTTTTATATATACTACTAATTGCTAAATAGATTGAATAACGAATAATATTGAAGATAAGCCACGCATAAATCAATTTTATGTACAATTTTTGAGCACTTGTTTTAACTCCTGAACTTGTTATTCCATTTCCGTGTAAACGTATTTCAATGAATAATTTCCTATTAGTTTTATTTGAAATTATAACTAAAGGATATATTTTTCTACGTGTAATATTTTTCCATTCATTTGAAGCCATTTTTACTGTATTGAAATTTTAGAATATGAATACTAACTCTTTGTTTAGTTTGAATTTTAACGACACATTAAATGCTAAGCAACTGGTTTTTAAGTGCCATTAATAAAATCATTAAAAATGTTTTTTTTACTAAAAAATATTATATAAATTGCATCAAGAGATCATAAAATATAAATATTTTTATAATTCACGTATAAATTTAAGTCATATAATTTCATAAATTTACTTATGAGTGAGAAGGAAATATTGTAACCATAATAAGCACATCTGAATTAATAATAATATTTTCAAAAATTATATTTATTTAACACATCATAGCTTAATAAAACACTTTTCTATTAATAAAAGAGTTTGATTATATAAAAGAAATTATAATTATTAAAACTCACTTTGAAACAAATAAAACTGGTAAAAGTGAATTTATTTCCATACAAATCCAAATTTTCGGTTACAATTCATGCGTTCTATTAAAACCAATAACTAAGAAAAACAAAGAAATTATTGATTTAGAGTTTACATAAATAATGACATAAAAATTACAAATTTAAATTTAATTAATAATCAATAATAATTAAAAATATATGTATATATGAGTTTTCATTTTCATACATTTAAGATTTGCTAATAATTATATTTTTTGCTTCGAATATATATATTGTTTCATTAAAAATATCAGAATTTTTTTTCCTAATTAGTAAATATTTATTATGTTATCAGTAAATTTGTTATTTTTGAAAATAATTTTTAGTAAATCTTACGTTAAACTTTATTTGCAAATCCAACTTAAGTTAACGAATTCGAATACAAATTATAAGCAAGTTTTCCCGATTAAAGTTCATAATTGTGGATAATTTGTTTGTCTATTTTGAGCTTTAGTTTTATGTTCTGAACTTGTTTTTCCAGTCCGAAGTAAATTTCAATCAATGAATAAATTTTTGTTAATTTTATTCATAATTATAAAAATTGGGTAGACTTTTCTTTCTGATATATTTTTCCATTTCAATGACACCATTATTAGAATAATATTATTTTAAACTAAAATATAAAAGAGTGTAATTGTGAATCCTTTACTACTAAATTGTTATTATAGCTATTATTCCACGTATAGTTTTGTTTCATATCATTCTTAACAATTCATTAAATGCTAAGCAACTGTTTTTAAAACTTCCATTAGTAAAGTAATGAATACATCTTTTACTAATATATTTAAATTATGACTTAAATTATATAAAAACTACAATTATCGATAAACATCGTATATATATTTTAGCTCGCCTTTTTTAAAAAAAAGTGAACTAATGTATTCGACCATGTCTGTCCGTCTGTCCGTCCGTCTGTCTGTCTGTACGTACGCCGTCTTTTTTATTAATAAAGGAATTTTCATTGCTCTTAATATTAATAAAGGGATTTTTATGATAGAAGTCTTTTTTGAAAAATTTTATTGTTGGATTTTTATAATAGGAGTCTTTTTGAAAAAAGGAGTCTAGTGAAAATAGGAATCCATTTAAATAGTTTAAAGATAATGTAACCACAGTAAGCTGCTACAAATATTATCGCTAAGGTAAAGATTTAAAAAATATCCTACGGTTACAATTCTCCGGCTATAAATGGATGAAGTTTTCACGGTGTACATAACTGTGGGGGAGGGATTTTTCAATTGATTTCGACACGGAATTAAATGTCTTATCTACTTTCCCCTCCGTATGCTGTAACAGATTTCTAAAATATCGAATTTGAAACTAAACAAAGTCATGAATATAATGTGTATTCAGTTGACACAAATGCTAGTTATAGTTTAAATAAAGATATAATTGATAAAACAGCTATAAACAAAATGGAAAAATATCTAACAACAAAGATTAAATCTAACAACGAGTATAACAACGAGATTATTGAACCAAAAACAGAGAAAATATTGCATGAATTTATTATTTTGTATGAAAACCGAACCAGAACCTGTTTATAACGTAATCATTGGAGGAGCAGGTGTTGTAAAGTCATGCTTGATTAAAGCGATATACTAATCACTATTAAAATACTATAAATGTTTACCTTGATGTCGACAAGAAACGTTAAAAATAATATTATGCGCCCACAGGAAAAGCGGAGTAAAGACGAATTCTGCTTTTGATATATTTAATCAAAATCACTAATATAATAATTTATCACATGACAGACGAAACACATTAATGTGTAATTTTATTGATTTAAAACTGGTTATAATCGATGAAATATCAATAGTTGGAATATCACAATTTGAATTTATAAATCCTCGTTTATAATATATATTCGGTACTAATAAACCTTTTTGTGCCATAACAATTATTTGTTTTGGTTATTTTTATCAACTTAGGCCAGTTCAAGATTATATCGTTTTTAAATGCAATTCGAAAATCAAATATGGTACACTATTCGAAAATCACTTATGGAAAAATTTTAAAACATGAATTAACGGAAATTATGCGACAAAAGGATGACAAAGTTTTTGCAACAGCATTAAATAATCTGGATTCGAGAAACTGTTCTACTGATGATATTGCATTATTTAAGTCTCGCTTTGAAGCGAAATAGAAATCGTTGAAAAGTATTTAAATAAAGAAACGTACTGAGACATATGGATTGGCCACAAATATAGTCATGAAAGAGAAGGGAAATTATATGATTACCGAAAACATAAATACAGAAGATTGACTAGTCAATGGCGCCAGTTGAATTCTAAGAAATATTAAAGCAATTGACAATAAATCATACAAATTGTGGATCGAATTTTGCGATAAAAATGTCGGTGCAAAAACAATACATTTGTATAATTTTGCTAATAAACGAAGTGGTTATGAACCTAATTGGACACCTATTGAGAAAATTACAAGAGACATATCTATGAATAATCCTAAATTTCGTCAAAACGTTAGAGTTAGGCGAACTCAATTTCCGGTTGTATCCTGTGAAGCATAAACTATAAATAAAGCTTAGGGACAAAGTTATGACAATGTAGTTGTCCACATCTCATCTGCAGACAAACGTTTATTTTATGTCATGTAAATGTTATATTAAGTCGGGCACGAAAATCAAATGGACTCTTATTTTATGATGACTTTTTTCATCCAAGAAAACAAAATTCTGTCTTGGAAGTCGATTCGGAAGTTACTCTGATAAGAAAAGAAGCATGTATTAATTTTTAACTCAACTTTTATGCGATGATATCAGTTGTGGAATTAAAGTTATATATCAAAATGTTCAATCGTTTTAAAAAATTACAAAGATATTCAATGTGACCCTAATTATATGAGAACGGATATAATGCTTTTTGCTGAAACCTGGCTAATGAGTAACGAAGAAATCTATTTCGATAATTTTAATTTAATTGCTAAGATTACATCAAAAAAGTCAAATGCAAGTTACTGTTCAATATAATGTATCAAAATGGAAAGTCATAATGTAATTTTATAGCAACAAGTATAAATGACATCGATATAATTTTAAAATATATACAACTCGGCTTTGACGACTAAACTGAATTTTCTAAGTATATTTGAAGAAAGCATCAGTAAATAAGTGTACAACAAAGTTGTAATCATTGGAGATTTTAATATTTATGTAAATAACGAAACAAACAAAGATTAATTTTGACATTATGAATAATAAATGATTTTATTTGATTAATACTGGCGTTACAACAAATGGTAATACAAAAAATGATTTGGTATTCGCTCTCAACATTTCACTCGAAGTCAAAGCTTGTGTCTTATTTCTCCTATCATAAATCTTTTTGGTTTATTATTTAAAAGATTGAGAATGAAAAATATTTTAGTTTAATAATATCAATAAATTTTGAAGTTTTTATGAGTTTAAATCTATTTATTCATGCGAATTGTTAAAAATTATGTAATAATTTAAAGAAATAGTTGAAAATAATGTTTTCTTAAATACTATATAATATATTGAAACGTGAGCTCTCTGTGAATGTGTCGTTCTTGTTTGAGTATTATTATTGAATAAAGCACTGATAATCGTTAAAAATAATGTTAAGCTTTGATCTCATCAATTAAACGGATTGGAAATAATAGCGCATTCTTACCGGAAATGAATGACGCATTCATTATACTAACAAATTATATATTTTCGCTTAAAATATTTTCTTTATCTTATATCGGAATAACTTTTCATGAAAATATTGAAGTAATAATAGGGTATAAATATATAAATAAGATTTGTTTTGAATAACTATTTCGAAGAAATTAAATCAACACATTTATGTTTTGTTCGTAATTATTTCAATGTAATTTTAATAGATTCATAAAAATCTAAAAGCAATTTTCCACAATACATAGAATTGATGAATAGAGATGTGGATCGATATTATAAATGAATACATGATTAAAAATGATATTAATCGCATTTTTCGATTAACGTTTCGTTATTATTTGCGAATAAAATAAGATTAGAAATGTATACTAAAAACAATCAAAAGATTTGGCCACAAATCTATACTTTTAATTTTAGTTACTATGAATCTTAAAATGAAATAAATTTTGTCATACATTGTAATTTAAAAACAGCAAATTTTGTGATTTCGATCGGTTTGCTGTGGTATCGGAAAATCTTATGATCGCAAAAATTTGAATGCGGTATAAATCGCCTCAACAAACACATCATTCAATCCAATTTTACTTAACGCCGAACACTCCAAATACTTATACGCTTTTATCTCTTCAGCCAACTTCTGTCCATCGCTGCGATCAAACGGTTTTTGATTATTTTTGGCCAACGCTTCCATCGTTGCCGTGTCATCACGTAAATCGATTTGAGTGCCAATCAATATGTAAGGCGTTGTCCTATAATACGGCTTAAATCTCTTTCAACCATTTCTCTTTGACATTGTGTAGCGATGACGGAATCACTACTGAAAAACATATTAGAAACACGTCGGAGTTTGAGTAACTTAATGGTCGTATATTGTCGTAAACTGGATGTCCTGCAGTGTCAAACAAGCATAACGGGTACATCTCATTGTCTATGATTATAACGGCGGTGTAATTGCTTAAAACAGTTGGCAAGAATACAGTCGGAAATTTTTTGGTTGAGTACGAGATTAACATCGATGTCTTACCCACACCTCCATCGCCAACGACAACACACTTTATTGTTAACGACATTTTGTTTGATATAAAATTGGCTGAACTGGAAATGAAAAATCAAACAAAATTATAAACATATATTGAATTGATTTGAATTGAATTTGTTTCGTTATAATATCTTACATGTAAAAAATGTGTAACAAGTTTTGTAAAATATTTTCTCAATTCTCAACGCTTATGTAAACACTTATTAGTGAAATGTTATTACAAATAAAACCAAACTTATTTATGATAATATTTCCTGCAAGTTCTTATTATGTACTTATTATTAATTATAAACCACAATGACTGAGTGAAATTAAATAACATTTTGAGTCGTTGTGTTTTATAAAATATTATATAATATTAGCCATTTTAAGACGTATCAATCAATAGTTGAATGAATGAAATGATGTTATGTTTTAAACTATGAAAAGTTTGCATAACATCTATTTATACGTTTAATATAATAGTATTTTATACTAAAATATAAAGATTGTAAGTGTGAATCCTTTTTTGGCTTCACTTATAATAAAGCTATTATTCCACATAAAGTTTTGTTTCGTATGATTCTTAACAATCATTAAATGCTAGGCAACTTTTTAAAACATCCATTTTAAAGTAATGAATAAATTTTCAGACCATAATTATATAAAAACTACTATTATCGATAAACATCGTATAGAAATATTTTGGGTATTATTAATAAATAAAGTATTGAATATCGTTTAAAAGAATGTTAAGCTTTGAGTTTTATTAAACCCAATTAAGTAATATTTATGAAATCGATATAAACATTTATGGAAATACTTAAACTTAAAATAAGTCTCTCACATAACTTTCTTGTTTCGAATCAATTTCATTGGACTGATATAAATATTTGACTCTTACTTTAACAGTTAACTAAATAAACACTTAAAATGCACTCACATGATTCAAAAATTAATTTGTTTAAATAAATTTTTAGTCCTTTAGATATATTAGGAAAAAATGACCCCAAATTTTCAGAATAATTTACTTTTCAACAATTTTTTTCATTTTATCTAATTTTTACGAATTTTTAAAATTCCTTAATGAATAAAGAATCAGATAAATATAGTTTTTTTATAGTAAAGCTTCTCTCTCTCTCTCTCTCCTCTCTCTCTCTCTCTCTCTCTCTCCTCTCGTGACAATAAGTTCAAAAAGAAGAGATTGAAATTAATTGTCTTAATGTATATTTATTTAACTCGTTAAATAAAAGGATTTAAAATAAATAGCATTAATTTAAGCATTCTTACAGGAATTGAATTAAGCATTCATTATACAAACAAATTAAATTTTTTCTTAAAAAACATTTTGCTTTAACTAATATTGGATTGACTATAAAATCCTTATGAAAATACTGGTCGTGTTTAAATGGAATTTGTAATAATAGGATATAAATAAGATTAGATTTGAATAATTATTTCAAAATAATTAAATCCACACATTTATGTTTTGTTCGTAATAATTTGAATGTAAATGTAATAAATTCATAAAAATCTAAAAACATTGTACACAATACATAGAATTGATAGAAAAAGAAATGAGGAATGCTATTACAATTGAATAAAGCGATTAAAATTAATATTACTTTCATTTTTCGATTAACATTTCGTTATTATTTGCGAATAAAATAATACATTAGAAATGTATACTAAAAACAAACAAAAAATTTGGCCACTAATCTCTAATTTTAATTTTAGTTAATAGGAATCTAATAATGAAATAAATTTCGTCATACAAATTAATTTAAAAAGAGAACAGTTTGCGATTTCGGTCGGTTTCCGTTGGTATCGGAAAATGTTGTGGCAGTTTGTATGCATCCAAAATCGCCTCAACAAACACTTCCTTTAATCCAATATGAGTTAACGCCGAACACTCCAAATACTTATACGCTTTTATCTCTTCAGCCAACTTCGGTCCATCGCTGCGATCAAACGGTTTTTGTTTATTTTTGGCCAACGCTTCCAGAGTTGCCGTGTCATCACGTAAATCGATTTGAGTGCCAATCAGTAAGTAATTTGTTGAACGACAGTACGGCTTAATCTCTTTCAACCGTTTTTCTCTGACATTGTGTAGCGATGACGGAATCATTACTGAGAAGCATATGAGAAATACGTCCGTTTGTGTGTAACTTAATGTCTGAATATTGTCGTATTCAGACTGACCTTCAGTGTCAAACAAGCATAGAGTGTACTGCTCTTTGTCTACCATTACATTAACCGCGTAATTGTCGAAAACTGTTGAGTATTCAGTGGGAAATTTGTTGTTTGAGTACGGGATTAACATCGAAGTCTTACCCACACCTCCATCGCCAACAACAACACACTTTATTGTTGATGTCATTTTGTTCGATAGAAAATTGGCTGAACTGGCGATGAAAAATCATTAATAAATTTTAAACATTAAAATATTGAATTGAATTTGTTCCGATATATAAACTTACACGTAAATAATGTGAAAAAAAGTTTTGTAACATTTGTCAATACTGAACGCACACTTAATAACATTTTGTTGAGCTGTGCTTACAATCAAAACCAAACTTATTTATTCGTTACTAATGTTAAGGTATTTGTACTTTTATTCATTTCAAACCATATTATGAGTATTTTTTATGAAATATGAGTTAAACAAATTGGCTTAAGAGTACGAATATCTAAAAGTTCACAAACATCATCGGAAATATTAGAAAATAAATCAATATATGATGAATGATTTTCTATTTCTTTTGCCATTTGTTTTCGCTGATAGTATTTCTAACAGTTTTTTGATTAATTTTTGAACTTTTTTTAGCTCACTTTGTAAAAGTAAGCTATTGGATTTGACATGTCTGTCTGTCTGTCTGTATGTGGACTGCTCTATATTTATTTAGGGGTTTTTTCTCTATGTTTATTAAGGGATAGGAGTCTATTTTATTGAAGATAGGAGTCTTTTTAAGTGATAAACGTCACAAAATGTGAGAAATCGAAAACTTAAAATATGTTGAACGATGTCATTGAAAAACCAGTCATTAATGTTCTTAAACTCAAGTCTTAAATACCTTAAACTTACGCTCAAATATCTGATTTGCATTTAATAAAGTTGTTTGCAGTATGAGCCCCTTTTCTACCCACGGATAGGCGTTTAACATAGTAGCAGTCTCACTGTTGTGAGACCACTCCCCAAGCCATCCCACTGTTGTGCGGGTCATTCCCCAAACTACTAAATACTTATAATAATTTCAATGCGTATTTAAAACAAGTATAAGTTATATTAAACAAACAAACAATCATATCATTAACCGAAAAGATAAACCAAAAACCAATTATTCCGCCAAAATTACATAACAATTCAAGAAAAGACATTTTAATGATTTCGGTATTTGTGGTAACGTAAGACAATCGTGGAATTATGTTAACAAAAATATAATCTTTTTTCCTCATTGGTGTCGATATCATGTTTAAATCAAAGTATTCAGTGAAACAAAATGGTAATTTACAGTAGTTTTTACAAAAGTCAATCATTTTCACATAATCTGTTTGATTTAAGTTTTCTGTGCAAAATTTGTAATTAATATGTGGAATATTAAACAATTCGAGTCCTTCTCTATCATATTCTTCGTTACCTAAAGGAACTCTTATACAGCCGTAATTGTTATATAAATACTTGAGTTGACATTTATGTATACATGAATACTTTGTTTTATGTGTAAACCAATCTTTACTACTATCTTCATATGAAAAAATATCATTGCATTTATGGTTCGATTTTAGATTAATCATCACATTTGATGAATAATATAGATTGTAATCTGAGTTTAAATTAATAGAGATTGTACTAAATTTATCAGTACTTGTAATCGATATTATTATTTTGCGAAGAAAAATCATATCAAATAAAAGTTTAGTATTGATCCGGAATTTAATTTTTTTGATTCGTTTTTCAATAATGTCTTTATCTAAATTTAATATTTGTTTTGTTATATTGTAATGATTTATGAAATATATATGATGAAAATTAAATCTAATAAACGGATATGGACTGGAAAGTACTCTCATATTAAGCTGAAATATTTCATTGCAATCATAAGATTTATCAATATTTGTCTCAATAGAACACGATTCGATGATTGGTGTATAATTATTGTATAAATTTAATAAAGATTTGAGACCATTATTCGATAAAATATGAAATATATTCAAACTTTTGTCTAAAGTTATATTTAAACTCAATAAATATATTTGTCTGAATTTATATGGTATGAAACCGAACTGAATCGGTGGCACAATATTTTTTTGTTCAAATGAAATCATAGTAATTGTGTTTGAATTTATATATTCGTCTAATAATTGAAAGTTTTGTGCAAACATAAAACAAAATAATATTATAGAAATACAATTACGTGAATATTTAATAATACGATTTGAAGATGTATTTCGAAATATATATATTCTTCTGATAAATAATATTAAATTTTCTGTTAAATACATGCATAACGTGTAACAATTAATACTAAACCACATCGTAATTATACCACAGATTAGACATAAATAAGTGATTGCATCCATTTTTGGAAAATGCGTGTAATATGTGTCTGAAGATAGAACTTTCTCAAACAAACAAAACTTTTTATATAATTTCATAAATTTTGTAAACTTATAACATTCAATATATGTCCATTCATACACTTTTTCCGTCACTATATAATCATTAATACAGCTTTTCTTTAAACCATTAATAAAATAATTTTTGTAAAATTTATAGTTCAATAAATTTGAACTTAAAATTTTAATTCGATAATTTTCAGAAAAAATATCGTTATGAACGCAATTTGTTTCATACGGAAATTCAAGAAGTGTTTCTCTAATAAAGTAATACCAAATAAATATACAACCATTTTGTTTTAGAATATACCTATTATTGTGATAATAGAAATCTGGCAAAGAATTACTTGGATGTATTTGAATGGATATATTGATATCTTCCTTGACATGAATATCATAATTTATTTTATAACCAATTGGTTGATTTGATGTATCATTTAATGATAATTGACTGAACTGTGTTATACATAAAGGAGAAAATTTAGTCGACGAAACCAATCGTTGAAATTGTGATATTTTTATTTTATTTTCTTTGTGATCTACAAATTGTGATAAAACTGAACCCAAAATCTTAAATTTCGTACGATTTATACCATATTTACTTAAATCTCGTTTACTTAATACACATAAACTAATGGATGGAACCGATTGTTTGACATGTTTTCCAGTTGTTATTGAGATCGCAGTTCTATACTGTGTATACTCTCTTGTAAATAGTATGCACTGATATATCGCAATACTTAAACATAGAATATTAACCAACTTTCTTACAATAAGTTGTTTAAAGCAAATCATAATGTAATTATTTTTAATAATATGTTGATTATAGTTAAGTTCAATACAATCTAAAAGCTGTTTAAATTATTTGTTATTGTATTTAATTTCTTCTGCATTATTGTGATTTTAATATTTTTAAAAAATATAGTTAAAATCTGTTGGACAACAATATTTTTGTCAATAATCTGTAAAGCATTAATAATACTATTAAGATTTTGAAACACAGCTCTACTGCTAATTCCAATAAACTATACAAACCAACACTTTTATAGTGCGACCATTAATAATTTAAATTAGAATATTTATAATATATAAAAATCTTTAATAATAATAAAAAGTGATATCGTCTAATACTTTCAATTTCATTAATGTTTAGTACCAGTCTATACTCTATATTGAAGTCTATTCAATGGTATATGAAATAAATAATTAATTTTTATAGTAGAATATGTCGTCACAAATAACAGGTACTGTTAAATATTAATTTAGAATATATAATAAATGCAATACTTTTTTATACTCATAATTACGTTAACAAATTATATTGAGTTTCAATACAGCTCTAAACTATTATATTTAATTGAAACAATAATTTCTGACTCATGGCTCGACATTTTCGAATTAGTAACGATGGGTTACACGATCATTAAAGACTCGTAAAATTAGGCCAATACATTCAAAACTTGAAAGTTAATAAAACACTTATTTCAAGTCAATCAAAAATTTATTGTTACGTAAACCCTTAAAAACGTTATTGTCAGTTTGGCCCGTTTATAATCTTTAAGGTATCTATTATTTGTCACGACATATTATAAAATAAAAATTATATTTATTTCGTACACAATTGATTCTAACTTGAGTAGTGGTAGCACTAATGGAGGGGAGAAACTTTAGGGGAAAGTATGACAGGAGGGGTGACACAACAGTAGGGGTAGCACTACAGGAGGTGTGTCCAGCACTACGTTATATTTTGTTTATCGTAATCATGAGAATAAATAAGTATTGCATTTATTATATATATTCTAAATTAATATTTAACAGAACCTGTTATTTGTCACGACATATTCTTTTATAAAAATTAATTTTTTATTTCATATACCATTGATTAGACTTCAATATTAATGAAATTAAAGTATTAGATGATATCACTTTTTATTATTATTAAAGATTTTTATATATTATAAAAATTCTAATTTAATTATTAATGGTCGCACTATTAAAGTGTTGGTTTGTATAGTTTATTGGAAGTAGTATTAGAGCAGTGTTTCATAAACTTAAAAGTATTATTATTGCTTTGTAGATCTTTGACAAAAAAGTTTTTTTTAACAGATTTTAATTGTATTTTTTAATAAATACTTGAACACATGAATCGCATTCTTGTCATTCATTAATCAAGTTATAACCATTATATTTCGTATTATTTAATATACCCGTTAAACACATATTGTATATCAATTTTATTTATTGCGCTAAATAACAATATTTTATTATAGTTAAAATTTCTGTCTGTCGCACCTTATAATGACCCCTATCTTTATATTTATTAAGGGATCTTTTCTTTATATTAATCAAGGGATTTTTTTTCAAAAAAAGACTCCAATCTTCAAAAAACATTCTTTATATAAAAAAGGCTCCTATCTTCAATAAAATAGACTCCTATACTCAAAAATCACTTTATTAATTTAAAGAATAAAAAAGACTTCTATTTTTTAAAAAAATATTGGCATTAATATCTTATATATCCCAGATTTTTTTACATATGCCATTTTTTCGTAGTATAGTTTGAATTTTAAACATATGCCAGTTCAAAAAATAACGAAATTGAGTGTAATATTCCGCAAGTTTTAAAATATTGATAAATAACAAAATAAGTTGGCATATACCGAAATGTCTAATAATATCGAAAAATAAACAAAAAAAATGGAATATGCCAAAAGTCTATTAATATCGAAAAATAACGAAATAAAATTGCATATACCGCAAATGACTATTTATGCCAAATACAAAATTGAATGGCGCCTGCTATTAATGTCCAATAATATCATAAAACGTATTAAAGTGTCATCTGTCACTATTATCTAATAATATCAAAAAATAACAAATTTAAAGAAGAGACTAAAATTGCAAAGTATATATTATATAAAGTATATACCGTTTCGAAATGTTTATTAAAGAATCTCGTTAAAATCTGTTAAAAGAAAACTTTTGTCAATGATCTGCAACGCAATAATAATACTTTTAAGTTTATGAACCACAGCTCTAATACTACCTCCATTAAATTATACAAACCAACACTTTTATAGTGCGACCATTAATAATTTAAATTAGAATTTTTATAATATAAAAATCGATATAATATTAAAAAGTGTTATCATCTAATAATTTAAATTTAATTAAAGCTTAGTACCATTCTATACTCTATATTGAAGTCTATTCAATGGTATATGAAATAAATAATTAATTTTTATAGAAGAATATGTCGTGACAAATATCAGGTTCTGTTAAATATTAATTTAGAATATATAATAAATGCAAGACTTTTTTATACTCATGATTACGATAAACAAAATTTAACCATATATTTTTCCTGTAGGCCTAAGCGCCGTTCAGTCTAGTCGGACATATATTAAATAATATGATTGCTATTAAGGCAAACAGAGTTTGATACATATTGATATAGATTATAGCATTTAATATCTGTTAGAAAATGTTAGAAAAACAAATGAAAGAACATCAAATAAACCGCCCAGTATGAACGGCGCTTAGGCTTACATGCAAAATCTATGAATTTAACGTAGTGCTATCCCTCCTGTAATCATTCCCCCTAAAGTTTGTTCCCTCCATTAGAGCTACCACTACTCTAGTTATAATCAATTGTGTATGAAATAAACAATTAATTTTTATTTTATAATATGTCGTGACAAATAACAAGTACTGTAAAATATTAATTTAACACTTCAGCAGTAACATAAAAATAGTAAAACAAAAAGTAATTTGTGAAAAATTTATCCCTAGCTTTGACA
>JAQGAW010001903.1:0-16977 GCA_034698025.1 Phthiracarus crinitus
ATGAAAAACTATATAAAAAAATTAAAAAGAGTTAACCTGTTAACTCGGGTTAAGCTTAAAATTAACCGAGTTAAAAACTCTAACCTTAGCTTTAACTCGTCCTATATTTCTTAACTTTTAACCTTGACTTTAACCGGTCAAGTCAACCGGTTAATATGTGCATCTCTAGTGACAACTTGTGCTAAAATGCTCAAACTAAAGGCTCCATAAACAGCGGAATTGAAATTTTATGTTTTGCAAATCATATCAAACTAAATAAAATATTTTTAGTAAAACTTTTTCATGTATAGCCCGCACAATCAATTATTTTATAAAATATAATAAATTCGATGGAATATTATTGAAAAACAATTTTATAAAATACACTTTTTTATTGTATTACCGTGGGCTATATTAGGTAATTAGGGTATTTGGATTTGGGATTGAACTATATATTTATTAAGGCATTTTCCGATTTTTTATATTTATTATGGGATTTTAAAAATGACAAAAAATAGATAAAAATCAATGTTGAAACGAAGAGAATTATTGTTAAAAATCAAAAATATTCTAAATTTTTTTAAAAATATGTTCAAAATGAAATTTTTGTGGAATATTCCGCAATAATTAAATTATCATTGATTGATTTAAAATAAATAAATAAGAATGGTATATATTTTTCATTTCTCTGTGGCATATACCGATTTAAATACACATCTATATTACTTACAAAATATTAAAATATATTGGATTGAAACAAATTTTAAAATTTTAGAATATTAAATTTACAAAACATAACCAAACTTGTAAACTGGTAAAAGGGTTCCGATTTGTAAATAGGCAGTGCTTTATATTTTTTCTAATTTTATTGAATATTTCTCTTATTACCAATTTTTTTGTAACAACAGTTGTAATAATCAGCTTACACAGTGTTAGGCAGTAAAGATCACGAGTACTTCCATCAGCATTCATAAGGCTGAACACAATCTTTACACGAATTTTGGTAAAGAATCTCTTATTGCTTTCTATTTAAACCGTGTGTGTATGTGTATGTGTGTGCAGCCAAAAGTATTGACCAATTCTAAAAGACCATAACAAACAATGGCCACTGTTTGGTATAAACTAGAGTAAGCACTTCACGCGAAAATAGCCTTAGGAAGAAGCAGAAGTACGCTTAACACAAGTCTCACTAGCTTTGCACAAATGTCTGTATGCTTTTGCCCGAAACTTGTATAATAGTGTTGGAAAATATGTGTTCCACAGCAGTGCTAATAAAGGCTACGTTTTTACTATGATTTTCTTTTCGCCTTTTTTATCCTCTGTTCGATACATTTTCGGGTACAAAATATGTTGCATTTGGCAGCAGAAAACACACACAAGTTTGCATCACACACTCTATCCATGTTTATTGTTACTAGTATTTGTCGTGTCTCTCCCAAAAAATGCCAGCTGTGAACGTATTCAGCGTAATCATAAGCTTAAGTATTAATAAAAAAGAGTTTTTTTGTTCTGTGCTGTCACTGATGTTAAAAACAAAATTTAATTGTCTTACTCTTTCGTATAAAAAACAACGTAAAGAACTAAAGACTTAAGTTTTAGAGTTGTTTATTAGACACAGCCGTTGAATAAAACTAAAACTAAATATTTTGTTTCAAAAAAATTCAAATTGTCTTTTTTTATATATATATTTAGTCTTTTTTTGTTTAAATAATTTAAAATAATTCTTTTCATCAATAAATATTATTGTATCAAATTTTTTTTGTAAAAGATATAATTAAGAAGTAATTATAAAAATTATTACGAGACAAACACCTAATAAATTATTGAATTTTTTAGCATTGATAAAATATAGTAGTTTTCAATTTATTTCATGACGTCTACGAATCATCATTCATTCTAAATATGAAAATTATTCAGTTTACAGAATTTTCATAAAATATTTGGCTAACGGGTTCTGTTTTATTTTTGTTGCAATACCAAAGTACTGATCGAATATTTGCGTTGTAAAGTCAATTTAGAAAAAATGAAAATTTTTAATAAAAGAATAATTTATTATAAATTGTCGCGTATGTGTCATGAAAGTAAAATTCTCGAAAATTTTTCCTCTTTAGTATATCATGAGTTTTTAATTTATCTTATGCAGTGTTATTTGTCAAATAAACATTATGGGGTATTTGAAAAAGATTGGCCAAAAGCGTTAGGGTTTTTAAAATCGAAAAATTAATCGTAAAACTATATAAAGATTATTTTTATTGCTTTTGAATTTAAAATATTTATAAAAAGTTTTTTAAACAATTTTTTCGAATATTATAATTTCGAATTTTCCCAAATAATAATTTTAAAAACTTAAATAAGTGAGTAATTCCTTTAAATAAATAATACTTAAAACCCTTAAAGCATTTTTCCAAACGTTTTTCAAGACTCAAATTTTTTGCTCATTCTTCGCACGGTTTTGCCTTCAAATAAATACTGGCACGAGTTGTGCACAGAGTTTGAGTCTTACTGATAACGTGCTTCGATTCGCGATGCGGAGAGAAGATAGTGGAGAGTAGAGTATAGTAGAGTTAAGGAATAAGATGATACGGCAGAGACAATAGCTTCAAATAAGTCCTATCGCGTAATGCCGAATACATTTCTACTCAACCATATGACAGACCTTTGCTTATATTAAATCATGATATATATATCGGAAATAATTTTGCATTTGCCATTCAAATCGGCCAAACGTGAAACGAAATAAACATTGAAAGGAAATATATATAGATTTTAACCCATTATTATTGTTTCGGAGAATTTTGCATATTTTTCTTATTTCAATGCTATTATTTATTCACTCGATTATATTAGTTTCAGTAGTAGTTGAGCATAGTTTGCATGATTTATAAGCGCGTAAATTTATTGTGTAAGCATTTATATTTCTGTTGTGCTGCGAAACTGTGTATACAATTTACTACGCGATGTGCAAAATTTTACAAAGAACAGGGTTTTTGTTTCATTCTTTTTTAACTTAATCTTTGGAACTGAGATGAAAAAAATCGAAAAAGGAAAAATTGTGAATTTTTTTTACAAACAAATTTACTACTGCTTTATTTTATACTGTATAACACAACTCTCGAAAAATTTTTATTTATACATATAGCGAACAAGAATATTATTACTTTGTGCGCTACAAAATGGAATCGTTTTCTTTTAGGTTAAGGATTCAATCAAATATGCTTTCTGCGTATATTCACAGAATTCCAGTTATATTTTCTGCGAAAAGATCATCGAAATACACATTAAAGTAGTTGCATATAAATGATGATACTTTAATTTCATTTGGGAATCAAATTCCTATGGAAAAAAGCTAAAAAAATCATCATAATATTTATTTATCTGTATGATTGCTGTTACAGTTTATGCCCAAACAGTTTTCATGGTTTAATTTTTTTCTGCGCATAAACTTAAGTCAAAGCGAGTGATCGATTATTTCTAATATTCAAACTTCCAAAAATCTTGTATCGAAATGTAAAAGTAAAGAGCTTTTGTATAACAGTTATTCTCGAAAAAAATTCAACAACAACTTAACATAATAACGTTTAATGTAGTGTACAGAAACAACAAACGTTATCTACGATCGTATTGATTATTATGTAGTTTATACTTAACACGTAGATATAAATATTTACGCAATGAAAATCCTGTTTTCCATTGAGTTTTGTTAATATAAAGAGAAGAGAGAGCGAGAATGCAAGAGAGAGAGAAAGTCGTTTAAAATTAATCATTAATTCATTATTCACTGCCATTTTCTGAACAAAAATAGCAGAAACTGAAAAAATAAAATATTTTCTAAATATAACCACTTAATTAATTTTAATGTATTTGCTTTAGTTTTTTTGTTTTCGCTGAGAAAGATTAGCCCTAAACGATCGTCATTTTGAAAATATGTTTGAAGTGCACACTTCATTTAATTTTTTTTCATTTTTGCTCTTTCGCTAACGAAAACTCCGAACTATTAAAACCATTAATATCTTAATGTGGAATAGTCTTTGATTATAAAAGATTCCTTATATTAATGTTGCTCATAAAGATAATGAGGAACAAACACGAAAAAAGATTAGCGACAAAAGAGGCAAAAAACGGTAAGATAAGTTTATTAATAAGAATTGAGCTCAAATGTTAGAGCAGAAGAAAAAATCGAGTGCTGCACACACATCCTGAAGATGATGTAATGCGATATACTATGAGTTAGAGTAATGTATATCTCGTTAAACTTAGCTGTAATAATAACATTGATTAGAGTAATAAGGGTTGCATTTCTCTATCGTATATTTATATACTTTTATATATTATTGTGTATGATATATATATATAATATATATAGATATATAATATTGCGCCCAAACATTTGGTTTTAGGTGTTCATAGCGTAGAATACTAGTAAAATATTGATTTCGACTCCACCCAAATGTAAAGCAATATCAACTATCAATATAGTCTTTTGCTAATCATGATTGTGTGCGAGTCTTACAATAAAACCCTTCCCTCGTTGATGGACTTAACTTAGTAAACCAATATATGATGGTTGCGCTATAATCGTATATTACAAGACCTCAAAAAGAAGTTCTTAAGCATAGACTAGCGGTAACTATTCATAAGTTAGATGAACATCCGGCACAACTAAATAAATTCCCACCACATTTACTGGCATACGTATACTGTTGTATGCATACGAATATTCTGCTTGCCTTTCAAAACTCCTAAGTAAATAAAAGCTTGTTTAATGTACGAAAATAAACCGAAATTTTTGCGGAGAAATGATTTATTAATGCCAAAAAAATTAAAGGTATAACAGTAAATATTTAGATGTTTCTTGATTTTTGTGCGGACGAACGCATAGAGAATATTTATTAGAGCGAAAAAATGACGAAAAAAATAATGGCATTAAGTATTTATGAGTTCGAGAGAGAGAGAGAGAGTTGTTGCCTAAAAACTGGTTCGAGAATTGCGTTAATTTTATATGTGTGCCTCAAATACTTTCACTTTTGCGATGGGTTTTCTTGATAATCTTATTTAGACACTAGTGTTTCCTCAGAGGACTCACAAACAGTCGTCTAATTGGCTTTGAGGGGAATGCAGTGGAATAGTGGACCCAAAACTAAATTTGGGCGACTTATGAATTCGCCGGAGTCTTATATCGTAGATATATATATCTATACAGACAATAACAAGATTCGATGATATTTGTCGAAAACAAATCGCAATCCGGAAAATTTAGTTATGCGTACGATAAACAATATTTACATTAATCATAAAAATACGCAGAAATCTTATAATTTTTTTAAACGTTTTATAATTCTTCATAAACTTTTTGCTGTCTCGCGAACTGCGCTGCATATGCGAAGGAAGAAGAAAAAAGTGTGTTGAATGATATATGAAATTGTTGTGAGCGTTAGAGAAAATTTAGTCTTCGCGATATCATAATCGTAAATCATTTCTTATGCGTTCTTAACTATTTTCGCGAATTGCACACCAACTTAACTTTCACTTATATTTTATTGCTCTGAGATATTATTCGACGTCTCTCTCTCTCTCTCTCTCTCTCTCTCTCTCTCTCTCTCTCTCTCTCTCTCTCTCTCACTCACTCACTCACACGCGAGAGTACACTTGAAAAAATGTTGGCCGATTTAACTGAACAAATGTTGACGAATTTTGAAAAATGTCAAAAAAGTTTAGTTATCCGTAAAACTGAAAAAAAGTCATACCGAAAATCGATGTACACATTATTAAAATTTTTGCGTGTATATATATGTTTAAGTTATAGACATCGCATGCACACTCGCACACGCTTTAAAAAACATTTTCAATATAATCGATTCATATTTTTGTACTTTATTGTCATAGAGTAATATATTTACAAAAAAAATCATAACTCAGTCTGAGTTCATACATCAAACAGAATTGTTTGGCCAATTTGTTTACTATTTTATTATTAAATATAAGGAAAAAAATTCAGCTTTTCTCTTAAATTAGCAAAAATGGTAAATAAAATTAAATGGAAAGTTTAATATTCTTAAAAAAATAAATACTGTGCATATAAATGACTACTAAACTATATAAGACGCGTTTAGAGAATAATCATGAATATTCATGTATTGCGCTGTTTAGCGTTTATGGATGAGTTTTTAGTGAGATACAGTATTTCGCCTCTCGACTCAATTCGATCGATAAGTTTTTTTATGCTTTCGTTTTCTTCAATGAAGAATAGTTTTTAAGTGATATTCTGTATCACATTATTTCAATTCGTCTAATTTAATGAGAATTATTTAATCAAAATTGATTCTTAATGTCAATTCAATTAGCTTTTAGTTTATCGTTAGCTTTTATGTTTCATCTCCACTAATCTCGATTGAGATTGCTTTAAGAATTTTCAAAAGTGTTTAAAACCCCAAAACTCGGTGAGTTTAACTTCATTTTTGACATTTTGAAAAAATTAAGAGATAAACTAAAAGAGGATATAGTGGACCAAACCAGTGTACCCAATCCTAGGCAACTAAAATCCCGATCCCAACCTGATTCTCGATTTTTTTGTCGATGTTTCAACTGTTGAAATCGCTACAAAACGAGTGCTTTCTTTTATATAAACTCCAAAGTACGTACTCGTTGGTCCAATAATACGGATGAAATAGTAACTAAATATATTATTCCCAGTTTAACCTTTTCCATGAAAATCAAAATGAATTCAATTTGAATAACAAAATCTTCTTTATGATGAATTGAGTGATACTTCCGATTGTAATGGATGTATCAAAAGGAAGTTTCATATTAAGGGTTATCTATCTATTAAAGGTCTCTCTGTCAGGTATAACAGACAAACTTTCAACTGTGTATACAGTATGTTGATTTTATATCAATTATGAATGGATAAATTTGAAATAAAATTAATAAATACAAAAAAATTGAAGCAAAAATCTCGTTACTGAAAGAACAAAAGTAAATATAGTTTGGTTGATCGGCACAAATAATGCGCATAAGATTTTTAATATAATAATCCTCACTGTTGTCATAAAGTTGTTTGTGTTTTGGACACTTAACCCGAACGTATTCTTTCGCGAACACTGTGTCAATGTTGCAGATATTTTGATGTCATAATAAGCCTATCAATTATTCTTATTGAAAGTAAAAGGGAAAACAGCAACAATCAGCGGATTATTTCTGTCTCAAGATTAGGATTTAAGCCAACGATTGAATGAGTACTGCAGCCTATCATACCAGAAGAAGTTCAATGTTTTTTCTTATGCCTCTTATATTCAATTGCTTCTCTTTCGCCTATCAATATCATAATAATATTTTTCTTTCATCCAAAACAAACAATATTTGATATCCAACTATTTTCCCCGTTGGATATCTAACAAAGCATATCAGATTTTTTGCGCCATATCTCACACAAACACCGGTTAGAAAATAAGGTAAATCTAACAAAATAAAATAAAATAAAATAAACCAAATATTGTTAAACCGTTTATCATTTTAACTTCGCTCGAAGCGGTCGAACAATTCCTTGATCTTTATTTTTTGTTTGTGCACGGGTTTATTGTATTTTATAATGTATGGCAGTTTCGGGTGTCATAACAGATTGAATATATTGGATTTACGCGTTTGATATGATATGCCAGTAAGTTTACAGAAGTGGAGCGCACTTGTTTCGCGAGTGAAAACCCGAGAAAAAAATGTGCGAATATATTGAATATAGCTTTATATATGTCTATACCTTCGTATTATTAGATCATTCTTTTATCGTTATATCATCGATTCACACACACAGAGATATGGGAATAAAAAAATCCACATAAAGTATTTGACGCTAACAAAGAACGAAAAAAATTGATAAGAATTTAGATAAAGATTTTTATCCTACAATTTTATTGATTAAATTTTTTTCATCGTTAAATTATTTTTTTTCATCATAAAATCCTAAGCTGATTCCTAACTGAGTATTATGGAAACGATTAGCTTAATTAAAAAAATCTAAGCGATTATCTGTATGTTTAATGCAAAAATCCGGGATTAGTTTCCGTTGATTAAAATATTTGATGCGCCAATTTTTCTTTTGAGCTCGGAATGAGAAAAAAATTCTTGTGATCAGCTTTTTTCTGTCTTTTTCTTCATCAAAGATGTGGCGTAATATCGAGAGAATGAAGAAAAATTTTTGAGTTAAGGTGATAGTATTTTCTGATAATAATGATGCGCTCACGTCTGCCTTCCAAGAAAATACTTATTTTTTCTATCGTCACATATACTGAATATACTGGGTATTTCTTTAACGCACACACATATATATGATATATATAACTTATACGATATATATTACATATTATATGATAGCTATGCGGCAAACGATGTCTAATATTGTATATCTTAGACGCGAATCAATACAGTAAAATCAAGAAAAACGCGTTCGTATGAGAATGGGAAAGACTTTTACGTTAGCGAGTACACCATTAAGCCACTAAATAAGCCAATTCAGCACCTTTTTTCCCAACATCTGGATTGCCCGACACAGACCACTACCAGAAACCGATTTAGTTCCAGAAGAATAATAATAAGATATTGCGTGCAACGCTGAAAATCGGGGGTTATTTTTATTACGTTCAGTGTAACTGACCTTCGCATACACACCGCTATAATCGTTATAAACTTTTAATGATTTTTCTATATATCTATAAATTCTTTTCCTCGTTTTTACTTTTTATTGTTAAAATTGATTTTCTTGTCAAAATAAATGAGATTTTTTGTCCGTACCTTTTTATGCTCTTTGACAATACAAATAGAGATTTTTTTCTCACTGATTTTTTTCGAGTGCAAACAAAAACTAGATAATTAATACGGAAGTAATTAAAAGCGAGAGAGAAAAAAATCTGGCGCTAATAAATAAAGTCTCAAATAATCTTTTCGTTATTAGCTTAAAATAAATTAACGGAAAAAAGTTAAAATTGCGGCACAGAATCATCATTAAACGATAGAAGCAATGGTATGGTTCAATAATTCGAAACGAAATTACTAAAACTTTTGTGTTGCATTGCGATTATTCGTCGAAACAAATCGACTAATATTGTGTAGCGATTGTATCTTATTCTCTCTCTATTTAATAGAATCGAGTTTTCTGTTATTTCCAAAAATAATTGCGCGTAATAATTGATTGCGCAGTTTTATGGTCAAAAAATTTTTAATTTATTTTTTCAGAATTAAATTTTTCGGTAACAACTCTATTGTCAATGACATAATTCAAGACTAAAAATATCCTCCGATAAGATTCATTATTCAAACACAGAATAGTCATAAAGAATTGTATATAAAAAAATACTTGAAAGATTTAGGAGCAAAAAAACTCGCCTTATAAACGCATTTGGAAATAAGATTTAAGTGCGGGTCGTTATAGCATGCATTTCCGTCAGTATATTAATAACTATCACTAAAAATAGTAGAGATCCAAGTTTTAAAAAATTGCGTCTTACGCGTTGAAATCATTTTTTCTATGATACTTATTGCCACTATTAAGACCGAAAATCATTTTTATGTGTCTAATATCCCAAACGGTTGATGGAAAGCGTTGCCTATTTAGGAAACGGCAAAAGTATACGCGATTATTGTTTTGCGTTCCCGAAAATATATGGCGAAAAAGGATTTAGAATATTGTTTTTCGTAACCAAACATTATATAAATATTGAATCATTTTTAGCCTCACAATCACTGGTAAAACGTATTTACTTTGTTATTGCGCTGTGTATAAAGAAATAATACGCGGCATAAGTAACTTACATCAGCGTAACAATATATATAACACTAATATTTAACTCGTGGAATACAAAAGATTTTTTTCGTGCTTTGAAAATATTCTCATAAAAACAGAATTTTCTCAAACAAAACAAATCTCACGATATTACACGCATAGCGCTAAATAATAGCTACTAAACTATGGAAAACGTGTCGAAAATAAATACCGAAATTATAAATTTATATTTTGCGCAGAAAAAAAGCATTTTATTTTATTATGAAAGATAGAAAGCACAATATAAGAGCGTTTTGGGAGCGCTCGAGAGTTTAGGACTCGCAACGACACAATAAAGATTTCTAAATTGCCGGGAATGTGATTCGGTTCCAACATTTATAGAATTATTATAAGGTATATTAAATTTGATTGCGGTCATAGAACAATGTCGACGAAATGTTTCGGCCAATATATAGAACCTCTAATCCTCTTCGGGTTAATAACAACTTTTTGGTTAATTAAACTTAATTTTTAATTAACTTAATAATTTATTTTATGCGACAATATTTATTTCAAGATTTAGTTATGTGCATATATGTTTCATTACAATATTATAAGTTATAATTTATAACTGAATACAATTTCGTTCTGTAAAAGTTTATATTGTTTGTTTACGTTAGACATCAATGTTCAAATATTCCGATGAGCATTGAACTACAAAATAGTTTTTTGTTAATCAGTCAGTTATGTTATGTCTAAAGTATTTAAGTACAGATATCACTAAATAAACAATTATTTGAATTTATAAGAAATGATTTGATTTACTCTTCAAATAACAATAAGAGCACAAAGTATTTCGAACACAACGTCTCTAATGACAGGATTCGCTGAAAATATGCAATAAAATATTAAATAGTAAATATGCTAGAATTTCAGATCACATTATTTATCTACAAATTCAATAACGATTGATGTGAGAAGACTTTTGTAGTAAAAAAATTAAATATTAATCAGCAAACAATTTTTTTGTTATGTAATTAAATTCCAAATTAATTCACAACAATTATCCGACAAAATATTAAATAACACGATTAAATTCAATAAACATTCAAATGAAAAATTGATTTTCACTTATATTTTTGCACAAATAATCTAATTTTCATAAAATTATTTAATAAAAAAGAAACGAAAATAAAAAAACTTTAATTCGAAAGAGCTTATAATGAAATATTTAAGCTCATCAATCATAGAATAAATGCCTTGAAATTTTCTCTCATAGTAATGCACATTTCCAAGTCTCAGTGCCGAGAGTTTTCTCCACACAAATACTAATAGAATAAGCATTAATTCTTAATGGCAACTAACGGGTAAAATATATACGTAATCATCATATTTGAATATATATGGTATGAAAGTTTTGTCGGATTTTTAACTTTTCACTAATGGATAAAATATTAAAACAAAACTATTCATTTAAATATCAAAGTAATTTACTAGAGATGCTGTCAAACAGTGCACATAAACTACAGAATATAAAACGCGTATAATTTATTATTAGAGGAAAAATACAAACAAAACACTATTATTAATTATTAATGCAAATGAATGCAATTTTTGCGAATATAATAATAAACTATTTCTGATTAAAAGCAATAAATCTCGTAAACATCTCACAAACACACACACATTACACATAAAGAAATGAAGACAAAATAATGCCAAAATTTATTTTGTAAATAAAATTCTATTTCGAGATTAGTTAAATAAATTACAAGTAAAGATAGCGAAGATATTAGCGCAGCGAACAACTAAGCGGCAAATGTGAGAACGCGTGCAAACAATTTTATAGTAATGTTGCAAAATAGTAATATAGTTCTTGAAACGCCACCCAAGACTCCAATTAAGACTGCATTGCGAGCATTTTCTTTCACGCAGAGTTCGTGATACAGTAAGTGAGACAAAGGATCAGCTTTAAGGAGTAATTTCTACGTAAGCGCAATGCAACGCTCAATTCATTTGAGCGCCGAAATTTTCCACAGAAAAAGTGTTCAGTGAAAGCTAGAAGGGATCAAACTTCTTACTTTAGCAAAAATGGTCATTGCCTAAACTAATATTGATCTAGACATTAAATCTCGCTCCTCTCTCTCTCTCTCTCTCTCTCCCAGTTTGAATAACTAAAACATATCCAAAACACAATAACGCATTACATGTTTATTGACTGCATTACGACTATCAGTAAATGGATGTCAAATAAAAATTTTAACCATTCAATCCCTTTCTCAATTTTTTGAAAACAAAAATAAGTGCATTCAGAATGTTATAGTGTACAGAAAAACTAACAGTTTAAATACAAATTACAATCCTATGAAGTAAATCAACGAAGATTTTTTACTTTTACTGCATAGCACTCAAACAATTCAAAATAAAGATGATAACGAAAGTGTGTTTCTCGTCAGTCTTCTCAACGCACAGAGTATTGAACGCAAAGAGCATACAGAAACGGGTAGAGAATAGCTTGTATGTGTTCGTACGTATGTATGTATGTGTGCTTTTCTTATCGACCACATTATTCTTTAAGTTAAAGGCACACATAGAATCGCTGCTGAACTTTTGGCGACCAGCAAAACGATTCTCCTTTATTTCTCTCCTGTTTTTTCATCAATTTCTCTCTCTTTCTCCGACTAGTAGTTTGTTCTATCTTTTAAAAACTGTGTCTCTAAGATTGCAGTCTTTATATGAAATTCTGGCAGTGAATCATATTAAATGCGAGCAAATAGGCGAATGCTGTCAATTGGGGTATACAATGGAAGCTAACAATCAATGATTATCATTACTTAGCGTTCACTATAAGAAAATGAGTTTTATTTTCTATAGCAATATAAAAACGTTGTGGAATGAGCTAAAAATTTTTTTTTCGAGGAAAAGTTGTCATTGGAATTTTCGCGTGAAGTTTTTTTTATATTTTTTTGCAAACAGTGTGTCGTTTTGAAATAATTTTTTTATCAAATATTTATTTATATACGGAGAGGAGAGAGAAAAAAATATTTTCAAATCAATTTTGTGAAATTTGATAACACGTATTATTTATTGCGATTTTTTTAAGAAAAAAAAATAATGTGCTGCGCGAAAAAAAAGTTGTGGGAAAATATTACTCCAAAATTACTGTGCAATTGACGAGAATTTTTTGCGGAGAGAAATATTTTTATATACACGTATATACTGTATATATCGATGGCTTAATTCGTGTTGTGATATAATACAGCGCTTAAGAATCGACAGCGAAATGATTTGTGCGCTCGAAAAAGTATAATCGGGATAAGGGTTTGCAAAAAACTGTCACAAACGTTTATTTTCAATCGACTAAATCGATAAATTAGTTTTTCAAATCTCTCCTCTTTCTCAGAAGCGTTCCATACAAAAAAATCATGAGCATCACTAACCAGCAAATAACGGATCGGGTTTTTTCTTTAATCAAAAAAATTATACATTTGAATATATCGCTGCGCGAGAATAATATTACCATTAAAAAGAAAATATAAAATATTCAATATCGCTCAGTAGCGCCGAATAAATGCGTGCAATCATGAGACCCGTGACACAAAACTGCTTAATAATACCATTACCTAACAATTACATCGAAGTGTTACATACATTTGTGTAATATCCGCAAAAAAATGAAATATAAGCGCAGAAAAAAAGTTTTTCATTTACAAGACAAATCGTTTGCGTATAGAAGTCACAGTGGGGGTGATTTTATATTTAACTGAACGAAAAAAATTACTATTTTATACGAAGAAAAAATAGAGAATGGCGAGAGAGAAAGAAAGAAGAGATATAGTGAAAAATATGTTTTATAGCCCAGTAATATGCACGACATGGGCGGTTGTAATGCAACCGTAAAATATTGCTCAAATAGAAAAGTTAGCGTGAAAATGTATAGATATATCACGTTATTTTCCCACTAGATTATAGAAATTTATGTCTAGCTATTTCATTTAGTGTCGTCTTTCCCCCGAACGATGTTGTCGTTTTTCGAAAGAGTAAAAAATGTAATTTTTTATTTGATAGTCGATGATCGTGAATGTCCGTATGTTTTTCTCAGTGCGGACTCGGAATAGTAGTGGAGAAAAACATGGGTGTAACGCGTATTGAGTATATTATGCTAAACTCATATAAACTTTAATAATAAAAAGCGTTTTTATTATTTTTGTTCTGTTGTATCGAAATAACCGATTAGTTTAATTACAGCAAAATTAATAAATTGTTTGTTAATGGTATTAGTAAAGCGGTAATAAAAATTTGTTTTATGGGGTAATAATTAATTTAATGTTTTTAATAACCGGATGTATTATTTAACGATTTTCTTGAAATATATGAAAACGCAAAAATATATGACAATAATTTTGCGCAATATTAAGCTATAACAGCATATAAGAAATTAAATGGAAATACAGTTAATAAAACTTATATTTCAAATAATATATCGGAATTTTAACAAAAATTGGTGCGACTTTTTTTTACTTTTCGAAGAATAAATATATCGCGAAACGCAATAAGAAACGTATTAAAAGCAGTAAAGTATAAAATATAAATAAGAAAAATATTAATAGCTTCAGTTCACTTCAATATTATATATAAAATATTTTCGTATAAATCTTATACTTTGCACAAATAGTAATATCTAAGTATTTTTAACTGTTTAAAAAAACTTTCAGGCGAAGCATAAAAAAGTTATAATTTTTATCAAAAATATATATATATATATATCCGATTCAAGAAAAACTCAATATAAACTTACTCAGCAAATATAAATTACTATATTTTTTTGCTCCTTAAAGTATAAAAGACGAAAATAATGTGTTTTGATATATACGAGTAATCTATATATATATTGCGAGCATTATTTCATTTTATTTGTTGTCTATCGTTGTCATAATACAAAAAATGACTGAGGCTTACTACTATTTTTCTATCATATTTAACGATAAATACGTCTGAAATGACTAAAATAGTTTTTTTAGGAAAATGCGATTATCATCTCATACTGTAATTTAAATATGAGAAAATAACGGTTACGTCTCTTTATCAGCAATATTTTGATCGATAATACTTTGATACGTTCACAACGAACTTCTTATATTACTACAGATTCATAAATAATGTAACGATTCATAACTTTTCCATTTAATCAGTTCGATTAATATTAATAAATTATATTGTTATATGATTTTGATAACAAATTTTGTTCTAACGTTATTTAATAATAATGAATAGGAATCTTAATACCAGTTTGTTGTTAAACGTTGAGGTTTATTATCGTATAGATAGTACAGTATTGGATAATTTATTAAATAAAATCCTCTTCCGAAAAATAAAAACTGCGGTATAATTTTATATTTAATTTTTTTTTTTGAAAATGCATTTCATGTTTTCATAATTATTATATAAAGCGATGAATTTCAAGGTTTACCCGATTCTGGACTCTGTATCCGAATATAGTTATTGTACTTACAGTAGAGTAATATCAATAATAATAACGTTATCAGCATTAGTAAAGAATACATAAAAGTAATATTTAACCATTACAGTACGATTTTTAAGAATACTTTCTACTTAAACAAAAAAAAACAATTTTACATTATAGAAAATAGGATAAAAGAGAGCAAAGTAAAGTTAATAAAATTACTAGTTTTATTGCTTTTATTGCTTTAATACTTCGCTTTTATTTGCCCGCAATATTCTTTAAAATTCAATTCTTATTTTATCTCAAAAAATTTTAACTTTTATTTAAATATACGGTATATATATATACTGTATATATTATTTAAAGGAAATGAAAATTACTGCGCTTTCAAATTTGCTTTTAAGTTTATTAAATCTTTTACCGTTTTATTATTTTTTCCCAACGAAAAAATAAAAATTTCAATCAACTTTTTGTTTTACTTTTTACGAAGAAAATTGAGAGAATATACGGGTTTAAAACTTAATGCATGAAATGAATTTAAAGTTATAATAAGCGAATTTATAATCTTTAAATATACGTTGAAAGATAATTTTTTATTTCAATATTCATTCGAGAAAAACAAAATTTATTTAATCGATTTTATGCACACAAAAAAATTATTTCTTAAATTATCAAATTTATCATTTATACGAAGCAGTTTAATACAGTAATTATTCGATTTTTATATAAGATTTTTCTTAAAAATGATTTTAAAATATAATTTATATGACACGTAATTATAATAATAACGAGAATCTATTAAAACTATTCTATTGTATCAAAAAATACGATATTATTCTTACCGAAATGTAAGTATAGTGAGAGGTCGGTATGATTTATGCGAATCCGGATCTTTCATCGGTTTTCCCCAAAAATCATTCAAAAACAACTGATAAAGTTTAGTCTTTCCGAGAACGTCCGGATTTCTGGTGATGGCAACGATGTCGTCGTGAACGAAATCGCCGTTAAGACAGTTCACGAAACAGAGTATCGAAACCGTTCCGATCACTAAATACATATAACACTCTTTCCATTTGCCGTTTGGTTTGAGGTTCGAATCGCACGGTAAACGGTTTGGTGAATAATTTGATTTTCGCGACCAATTGATTTTCCTACTATTATTAATATCACAACGTTTCACGTGACCGTTAACGGTCAGTTGGAAGCCACGATTTACTGGACTCGAGTCAGTGTGAGACTTGTGCTGCTGTTTGCCGTTACAGTTCGTGCCGATCGGGTTCACAATATCACGTTTTTCCACTATTCGTAACATGTCTGTGATAACTAAAGAAATAGAGCACGAGTTTGCGGGACACATCAACTAAATTGAGACGAGAACTGAATTCATCTGAATTTTTTGGCTGATAATACAACAATAAGAATTCTATTGTATACGAAAGTTCTATGTTTTTGAGGTTCGCATTGACTGTGTTGTCAATTGCATGCGATGAGAGTCACAACTGATCACTGCTGCATCCAAGAAGTGTCTCGTATGTCAGTTGTGTGATATGCTCTGCGCTGTGTGTCTGTACATATACTGTACAACGCTATACACTATGTATGTGTGTTTAGCTTGTGTTGAGTTTGCGTCGAGTATTTCAGTCTCTTCTCTCTCTCTATTTAGTATTTTCATGCGCCATCAAAAGAAAACTCTTTAAAAGGTGAAACTTTAGCTTCTCTTTAGATTGTCGTCATGCGTATCAAAAACATAACTGCAAAGCAGAGTCGAGAGAGAGAGAGAGAGAGA
>JAQGAW010001904.1:0-16976 GCA_034698025.1 Phthiracarus crinitus
ATTAATAGACAACTTTATGTTGCGACCCAACACTAATGTTAATTTTTAAAATGCTTGCGACCCATTTTTTTCTTTCTGCGGCCCTTTTTAGGGTCGCGACCCATAGTTTGAGAACCTCTGCAATATTGGATTCATGATTAAACTACTAAAATAAATATTAAGTTTACTCTTTTAGTATTTGTGTTGTACATGTGGTACAATACAACATACAAGTAAAAAAGTATAATATACTTGGGATTGTTTTCAAAAATGACAAAATAATCTAAAATTGAATTCTATTAATTTATTTGTTTCCATTTTTTACCATTAATGGTTTACTTTTAAAAATTAATATGGATTTCTAAAACTTATCGATTTAAAAACGTAACAGATTTTTTTTATAGAATTTTTTAATTTTAAAAACTACTTTAGAGTGCCCTTAATAGTTCGCTAATATTTATGAGACTATTTTACATTACTGTACATAGTATACGAATTGATAATTGTATGGATTTATTCGTGTCTATACTGTAATCAAAAGAAATAGAGAATTATCAATAAACAAGTATCCATTGATTTTTCACTTTTTTGTTTCAATTATAATATTTATAAAATAATATCTAAAATATTGGAATTTTTTAAACGAACATCAAAATAACATCAAATAATCTATATTGTTGCCAATATTGTCCATTTAATTGGAAATTTGATTAAACCGTTTATTTACAAAAAAAAAATAAAAATTTGTAAAGTTGAATCACTATATTACGTTTGAATACCCGGAGTTATCAAATAATAGATAAATTAAGTCGGAAATCTCATATCTAGTACAGTATCATTTCCAAAATCAGAACGAAAATTATTAAAAATAAATGGAAGCATTTGATACATAAAGTATTATAATAGCTTCAATTTTGATAAAAACTCAAACCATATAATATGGAATTGATTTAACTCCATTTATAAAAGCATTTACCATAATTCTATCTTTTAATTTAGCTTCAATTTTCCCATAATGCAAAATTTGTCTTTTAAACCTATTGAGTTTTGTAAATCAACATGAGCTCATGGATTTGGAATTGGATTTAAAACACCTGTTTTCTGAGGACATGAATTATTGTAGAATTTAACTCCTACAAACTTGTAAAATAAAGCAAATAAACTGTATTTATGATTTAATATAGACTAGTACTGTGTCATTATTAGAGTCGCCAAAAACAGGACACATTCATGAAGGTAAAAGGAAAAAGTTCGAAATTCAGGATTATTCAGGGTAATTCTACAAAAATGAAACTTAGGGGTAAAATTAGTTTTAAAACACAATTCTAACGTTTTTCTAATAAGAAAAGAAAATCGGAATAATCATATTTTTCAGGAGTTATCAGGAACAACAAACGGGGCTAAAAATGCTTATTTTTATATGATTCGTCCACATATGATAATATATAAGTTATATTTTTGTTCAAAAAATAAGGATTTTCCTGACTCTAGTAATTATTGTTAAGTGAAACCTTCGAGTAAACCTTTATAAAAAGATTCAATTTATAATTTAGGACGAACTCTAAGGACAACAAATATTCAAAGGTTTAAAATTTTTATCAAAACGTTATATTTCCTAATATTTAATTACATTTAAAAAATAAATGCTATTTTGTCAAAAATGTAAAGCAATTATGAAAAGCTTACGACCTTAGCTTTATATCAATTTGTTGTGTTAGGAAAGCTCTAATAATATACTAGAATAAAATAAATTTTAGAATAATATATTTATATTGACATACATTATAGCGAATTATAAATTTAGGCACACATTAAATAAATATATTCAATTTTCCGAATATATTTATATTCTCAGTGCGTTACATACAAAATCGCAATAATGCGCAAAATTAAGTTAGAATAGTCTACGAGTGAAAATCGTTGCCATATAAACAAGAACTTCGCAATAGATTGCAAAGTGGCATACATTTCAATTACCAAAATAATAACCTTAAAATATTAATCGAAAAAGTCTATTCCTAAACTCATTTAAAAACAATAATTCAATTTGATTTGACTAAATAATGCCTATTATTTGATTACATGTACTTTTATTATTACATATGAGAGAATTAATTTAATAATTGTTTTTAAAATTTTGAAGTCTTTCTTTTTTTAAAACTACTTCATACAAATTTTATCAAGAATTAGAAAAAAAAATTGTTTTAATTGAAACAAAAGGGGACTTAAAGTAATTTGGTGTAAATAAGATACATTTAATTAGTGAGATATTTAATAATAGAATAACAAAATAAATCAATTAAAGATGTTTAATCAATGATAAAAAGTGTACTTACATCTATTTTCTAAATGTCTTAAAAGATTGGCAAAAACTATCGAATCAGTAATTTTAAAATTTTATTCAATGTTTCACGAATTGTTGAAAAATTGTCACAGTATTTTGAAAACCTTGACACACTTCGAAAAAATCAGTCAGCTATTAATTTTTCGATGTCCATTTGTAGACAGCTTTATAAAGTTTTTTGAAATTAAAAGCAGCATTATATGCGGATTTTTTAAAAAAACTGTTATTATTGATGACACGCGTTCAGAATATTAACTTATATCACAAAACCGTATACTGTAATTGTTTGCTCAATTTGCGAACAGTTAAATCTAAATTTTAGAAATCATTGATATTACTAATATCTTATTTTATAAATGTTTGGATCATTTAATTATGTTTAAAAAATTAAGTCACCTAAAATCTACCCGTAGAATCTATCAACTGAAAGTCTATTTTACTGTATGACCCGTTCACTGAAAAATTTTTAAAAAATTTTTATTCTATTTTTGGAGTGTTAAGTTCGAGATCGCTGAACATTTTCAAACCCGATTTAAAAATTTTAAAAAAATTATATTCGATTCGGTGATAATAATAAATGAGCCGATACTGCTAATTAATTATTTAAATAATTCTTACTTGAAGTTATTTTTTAGCAGTGTTTTACATTAATATAAATTAAAGTTAAGTTAAATGATCTTACAACTTAACTTTATGATAATATTTATTAAAGTAAAAAATGGACACTAAATGTTAAGATATTTTGGAATCTTTAATTTAGTTCAATTTTAAAAAAAGTTTTTAACTCGAACTAAGTATTTCTCATCAATAAAACTGCGAAAACTTGATATTAAAAGGTCCATTAAAAATGCAAATTCGAAAACGTCAAAACAGTCTTACTATATTTTTTATTTCAAGTCAAAATAATTTTTTATTTGACTTTACAGTGTCACCCTTCGTTCGTTTTTAGGCGCATACCCTTTATTAATAAAGAGTGAACGGCCAGACAGACAAACCCGTAAATATATTTGTTTTTAAACAAAGTGACAGACAATAACAAATTAAGTGACAAAAATTTAAAATTCGATACAGAAAGCGACAATTGATTTTTTTAAAAAAAAGATTACAAATAAACACATTATAAATTATTTTCGAAATGATTTTTACTAAAGTTGCAGGCGGTATTTGCTAAATCAAATTGACAAATAAAGAGAATTTAAAATTTTAACCGTAATCATAAAGCCGTTTATACAAACAAACATTACCAAAGAAAATAATTTATAAAATCTGTACGTGAAAAATAAATAAGTATTAATTATAATTACTGTTAAAATCTAGTTTTTTGAAGGAAATATAAACCGATCATTTATAAAGTTAACGGTTTAAACAGAACAAACTGAAACTTTATGAATTTAACTTATTTAATGTACGAAAACTCAAAACGAATTTGACAATTCTTTGTTTTTATTAGAACCCTTGCAGAAAATATCAACTTTTCTTTCCCAGTAGTTGTAAATTAATCTTTCCATAAAACCCACAATATATTTGATGCTTAAAATAAAAATAAGACTGACAATACAGTAACTGTAGAGTATTCATAAAAATTAATCTTATTATCCATACCGTTATCGCTAATATAATAATTTATTGGTTTACTTTAAAAATAACAGAAATATTAAACTTAACTGGGCGTTCGCATATAAGACTAAAATTGAAAGAAAAGATTCACAAAAAAATCATGTCACATACAGAATTGTCTTCAAATAAAAAATATTATAATTTATGATAAGAATTATAAATAAAGGATTAAGTTCTTATAAATCATCCTTTAATATAAGGTAACTAACATTATATGAAAATATATACTAACTATATTGAGATTGAGTTTGCATAAAATTAAATAAGTATAATAAATAAAATAATTAATGTATTAAAATTTTAAATGCAAATTTTTACATTAATGTATCAAATAATACAAATTGAATACCAAAAACGTATACTTAACGTATACAAAATAAGTTAAATAATTAAGTATTAATTATCAAATCGAAAATCAGAAATAACTTCAAATAATTTTTTAGTCATAAGCTTATATTTCAATAATAATGTTTAGATAATATTAAAATAGATGAGAACAATTTAGTATCAAAATCACACAAATTTTTAATTGTGTTTAATCTGTCAGAATGTAATTTTGCACAAATGATGTGAACAAATAAAACAATTTTGATATTTTTCAGTATAATGACAAACAAGACACAGATATAATTTTGTTTTTTATTCAAACATAAAAGTTTGAGAATTATTTTATTAATCATAAGAGCATAATCAGAACTCATTCATATTGAGCTTCGTTGTAATCAAAGTCTCAACTTTTTCGGAAATAAGACCCTAAAATTTCGGTCGCAAATTCGTAAAAAAAATTGCCAATTTTCGGAGAAATTTTGGGAAGTTTTAAATAAAAATCAATTTTAAAAACGATTTTCATGCTCTATTGAAATGAAATTTTCTTACTGAAATTACTTGTAATTTAGAGAGGTTTAACTAATTGGATTTAAACCGCAATATTTTGCCCTTAAAACGTTTTTCACAAATAAAAATTTTCAAAAAGATTACTTAATACGTCCCCATCCGAAAACTATTAAATTTATGCATCATATTTTCACTTACGTCTATTTTTAGGCGATAATTTGAAAAACTCCGGAAAGTGTTGTTTAAGTCATTTTTCGGAGTTTTCAGAAACTTAAAGTGGTTTAATTTTGTCGGTAATTAGTTAAGTAATTCATAAATTTTAAATTACGAAAGTTTAAATTAATGTTATTTTGAATACAAAAAAAATAATTTTAAGCTAAAGTTGGAGCTTTCATATCTAAACATTGTACTAAGTTACTGTTAGAATTCACGCAAATTGGAATATTAAGTTCACAAGCGGTCCAAAAAGTTAAATTTTGTTTACCGTTAATTAAAAATTTTCAAAAGGGGTTTATCTTTGTTGCTTTGGGTAACAAATCTGACATAGACTAGAGATCCATAAACTCCATTTTGCCCTTAAAACATTTCTCACAAATAAAAAAATTTCAGAAACATAAAGCGGTTTAAATTTGTTTTTTATTAGTTAAGTAATTCATATATTTTAAATTCCACAAGTTTTAATTAACTATAAAAAAGTCGGATTTCCGAAAAAGTAGAGACTAAGCTGGTAACAAACAATTTGAGATTAGACAAAGAAAACGATTAGAAATAACAAAATTTTAAATTGATGTCGAGAAAACTACATGAAATTAAGCAGAAATATTTTAGTTTCGTGAGGGGGTATATGTGATACCTTTATATCTATTACGAGTCGCATGGTTTAAATTTTTTAAATTCAAACACCACTTAGCCTTTCACTTTTGAAATATCCTCTAACGAATAAAAGAGGTGTCAAATTCAGGTCATTCCACACGAGATTCTTATGGTATCATTAAAAGTGCAAATTCATTCTCGCAACAAATGGCGCAATGTTTAACTGCTTTTAGTTTCTACAAATTGGCATAAAGTAAATTTACTACAATTATGTTATGAAAACATTCTAAAATGCTATTTATTTATTTAATATTTATACACAACAGTATCAAGCGGTGGGGTTTGTAAAAAGAGAATATACTCCCAGTACTTGGCCGACACCCAACAAGAAAATTTTAAAACGCAAAAATGTTGATTAAAATGTAAAATGAAGTTTTTTTTATTATATTATAAACATTATTTTAGAATTTTTATAATGTATTGAAGCATTCATGTGGCACATCAAGGCGTAGTCTCGAGTTCACATCTAAACCTGACATCTAATTACAGTTGCAGTAAAAATTACAATAGAAAACCGCGACACATCATACTCTAGAGCTTTCTATCCTATCCTACGACGCATTTGATCGTAAAAATTTTATTATGATAAAATCCATGGCAGACACATCAACAAATATAAGATCAAATCCATAGGTGCCGAACCCACTCGTCTCTAAGATTATTGAATTCAGAGTGAAAAGGGAAATGTGAAAATTGAAGAGTTTCAAAGCACTGTTAGTTTCAAAGCTACTGGAGATTTGTGTGGAAAAATATAATTTTAAAACACGAGCATCTGTTCATTTGGGTGGGTTATGGACGGGTAGGCGATACAATGTTTGGGGTGGACTCATAGGATAACATATCGATTGAGGCTTTTATGGCAAGGTTTTGTTGGTTAGGATCAGATTGTTTAGGGTCATGTCGTGTGGATTGTCATTAAAAGGATTTGGGCAAAACAATGGGATTTATTCTCAAGGGTTTAATTGTCTGATGCGGTTCCTTTGATGCCAAGACATCACTGGATTGGACGTACGGAAAACATACCTTTGTTTATTTGTTTATATTTGAAGTGTTCATATGCGATAAAATTATCTAAATCTAACCGCAATAAATATTGTTATTATTGTGATAAGTTGCAAAATTGGGGAGTTTAAGCCATAATTGAATATTTTAGATAATATTATTTACCGGCACCCATGGATTTTAAGTTTTATATATTTTAATATAGTCTGGTTTTATAAGTTCAAATTTTTCACAAATAAACTCATAGAAATCAAGAAAGTAATACTTAAATAAATTAAAGATTGTTAAGTATTCTAAATAAAAGATTAGCCGAATTCCAGAGAATCCGAGACATAATCTAAAAAATTTGAATAGTTCCAAAAATTTTGCATAAAATGAGAACTAGAAACTTTTTTTTGAAATTTTTAAAATTTCGTCCTTGTTTTGAAAATTTGGATTTGTTTATAAAAAAAAGGCATTTAAATACTGTATATTAAAGTTCCATAATTTTATATAAACTGGAAAAACAAATTATTTGAGTTCGGAAAATTTGTTTTTACCAAAATGACTAGTGCTTTAAAGATAATTTATTTAACCGAAAAATATCTATTTCAGACTATTTAACGAAAAACAGTAAATAGATTTCTCTGTCCGATAAAAATGTTTTAAATATGCAGTTTTGAATAACTTATATCTGATCAAAGCCAATATATAATCTGAAAATTTAATGAGGAAAAAATAGCCATCAGAAATGTTTAAATCAAATTCATACTAATTGGAACTTAGGTTAGTGTCGAAATTAAACTAACATTTCAACCGAAAATCGTCGAACATTTAATATTTCGGATCAATTATTAATAATCAATTAAAACAAAAGGACAAAAGTTGTGATTAATATTTTTACATATTGTGAATCAAATTCATATTTTCCTTAAAGAAATATCTAATTTATAATTATATTCAGAATCTTTAAAAAAATTGCTATAAAAATTAAAAATCGTTACAAATTCAATAAATTGAGATTTGTTTATTTAAAATTCCATAAATTATATTTAAATGCAGCTTTTAATTGAATAAATACATAAAAAGGGGATTAAAAAATTTTGTTATATGGAGATGGAATGCCTAAACATTAAACATAAGACTATAACTAAAATATAATAAAATTTATTGTGTCATTTTAATGTATAAGTCAATGTTTTAAATTTAAATATTAATTTAAAGAAATTCACCGCAAAAACATGACAATTAAATTCAATTTAATAGAATATTTCAATTATCAAGTATGGAAACAAAAATTGATCAAAAATTATCGCTTTTAACAAGTATTCCCTAATGGATACAGTTATTGCACAAAATATATGCAAAAACTATTATCACATTAAACGCAAAAAAAACAAAATATCGAAGTTCAGCAAATATTAGTCATATATTGCATGTTTTTATAACACTATAAAAGAAAAACTAAGAAAATGAGATCATTTAGTTTTATGTGTATCGCTAGACTTATATGTAATTAGGGTTCAAATTATTTATATTTCTGAGCATCAATTCTGCATATATTAAGAGAAAATATTACATCCAATATAAAAATAAAAACCACAAACAAGAAATTTACAGATTTACTGGAAATACTATAAATTCTAGCACATAATTTAAATTAGAGCCCAAAATCTATCTTTTCATAGACACATAAAAATATATCGCTCCATAACATGAATATCGAAAAAATCCTTTAATCTTTAGATTTCAATAAAGAACGCAAAGTATACAGAATTGCACACAAACCCAATAAATTTAACAAATTACAACTGCAATTGAATGCAGAACACATTTGAATGCGAATTTAAAAATAAGTTTCTAATATTATTTAAATTAAAATTTATCAAATAATAAATAAATTTGAAAAAAACTTAAAGTTCAATACTTAATAATTAGTAGATTTTATCGTAAAAATAATTAGAAATTTTATCACTATTTATATGATTGAAGAATAGCAAACCTATTAAAATTTCGTTTACTTCGCTTATATTGTATATATTATTTAATCAAATTTCGTACGTAAATCGTAAAAATCTGCATTAAAGGCGGAGCCAAAAGCAACTTTATCAGATAATAGTTTTAATTTACATGTTTTATAAATTGTCGCATTATTTTTAATTATATGGAAAAATAAATATGGAGAAGAAAAACTTTCGAGTTAAATATAATATTAAAGTTTACGCGTGTATTTATTTAGATTGAAATCATATTTTTAAACTTATTAAATTGATTAATAAATGTTTTAACTAATATTTCGTATTGTCAATTACGGGGTTTTCTATTTGAGCTATTAATTGATTTCATTTTTAAGCCAAAAAATTTATCTAAAATCTTTTCGGTAGTAATTCAAATAAAATAAAATCGTAAACATTAATGGCATAATATTCTTTGCCAATGAGATACTATTAGATCTTTATTATCAGAGTATATCGTATTTAAATTTGATTATTTAGAAATTTATTTTAAAATAAGGTCTTCTAAGAATATTAAATACTACAGCGGAAACTAGTCGTAAAAATAATCTCGAGAATTAACGCAAAAACATAACAAATAAGTCAAGTTATGTCTTCTATAAATTGGATTCGATTCAAATAAAAAATGATACAAAACACTATAAAATAACTATAGAATTCTTTGTTATTTCAACAACGAATGTTTTACTTTTCTAATGAGTAACTTAATTACAGAATGATATTTTAGATAACTAAATAAACAACTTTTTTGTGTTGCGTTTCACAGAGGATGAAGGATTAAAAATTTTTTCCAATAAATCTCATTTTATTTATTATTCCTTAACTAATTTTCGACGAATTTAAAACAAACCTAAACTCATTTATTCGTAGGATTCCAGTGTAGAAAAAACAGAAAGAGATAGCAAACAGACATTCATTAATCATTATACTATACTTTATCAAATCAAATGAGTTGATCACACGATTACAGCACTATAATGCGAATTACTTAGAAATGTAATCATTTTGCGCGTCTACTACTCAACTCTTTGACTAATCTAAAGCTAAAAAATAAAATAAAATCGATTATTCGAGTTTAGTTACTAAATAGCAAAAAATTGTTAATTACAATGCAGTAATTTTCATTTTGTTCGGATTTACTGCATAATAGCAAATAGATTTACTGTATACAACACTATAACCAATTTTCATTTTAATAAATAAAAGAGTGATTTTTTGAAAACAAAACTGTTTGGTACCTTTGATTTTAAAACAGTCATACCCTAACACTTTATTCATGTGTCACTAAAACTTTCATAAATATAAATCGACAGAATAATATTGTCAAATTCATAGCTTCCTTTTTATGCAAAGTAAACTAAATAGACATTTTTAAAAAATTGGAAAACTATTGCACAAGAAAATGTGTCTGAGTTAATAAATTCAAAATCAATTCTGTTTGATATGAAGTGAACCTAAATTCTGTATTGAGTCACTAAATAATAATTGTATATTCCATAATCGCGTGACAAAAGCTAAAAGCATAGGTTTTTACATTAACAGGCAAATAATATACAGAGAATAACGAGAGGGAAATAATAAATTTTGATATACAAACTTGTATGCAGCAGAAAATTCAATAATAAAACAAATTTCCATTTAGTAATGATTATCCATTATAAGAATCCTGCTGTAATAGCAAGACATAGCTTTGATACGTGCTTAGAGTATCACATGCAATAAAGTATAGTTAAATCGGCGTCAATTAAGAAAAATATAGAAATAGTTATAAAATAGAATCGGTATATGATTTAAGATTTAAAAACGAAAAACGATACCACACCAGCTAACTGTCAATGGGCTCAAAGTTGGAGAATATTTTGGATTTTTAGGGTTAGAGCCAAAACTGGGAGCGAAACAACGAATTCTTATGTGCGATCGAAAATTACTGTAATGGTATACGCGATATAAATAAAGGTTAATATAAAAATAAATCAATATTGTGTTGATGTAAAATGTAACGTAAATATTTGGATGTTTGGATGTCCCGCATCACATCACGCAAACAAATTTTGGTATACTTATTCCAACTTATTTTGATACTTGTATTTATAACGCAGATAAAAATAAAATAGAAAGGAATTGCCATTAGCTATAAAGAGTTATGTTTATCGAAAGCAATCACCACATGAGAACGATCACAGTTTTGGCCCATCACCCAGTTATCAGTTACCAGTCAACAGTTAACGGTTAACGCGGTTAACGTTAAATGCTTTATACGGTACAGACCCTGCAGTCCCTGACCATATAGAGATTGAGAGATAGTAAAACCTTTGTTTCATAAACAATGTAATAATCATGCAAAACAGAAACAGAAACAAAAGCAAGCGCTATATTAAATGCCAAGAGCCAGTATACCATAACAAATTCGTCTGCGGGATCTCGAGCTCGTTTCTTTCCAGCAGCCAACGATGTAGCAGCGGCTTCTGCCAACACGTGCGATGCGGACGGCTATGTATGTTATGTAACGGTGTAATTGTGGTTGGATGTGATATCAATGTAAAACGTGTCAAAAGGCGGGTTGGGATCAAAATTTAACAATAAATCCAGTCAGAGCAGGTGCATAACAATAGTAGCAAGCAGTCACCAGCCAGCATAAAGCGGCCAAAATACATTCAAAAGGAACCGAAAAAGAAATGATTAAAATTATTAATTGAGTTTAAGTGACGCTTTAAGATGAGCTGTTATCACAAAGCATGCATATATTACTTAACTATACAGGAAAAGTGTGATAGTTTTGCCTATTATTTATTACTAATCATGATGGGATTCACTTACAGGTACTCGAGTTCGAGTACGAGTTGGGCTCGAGTTTAACGTAACTGACAACAACACAAAACGGACACAACGAATCGCAATGCATTCAAATCATAGCATATGATGGCAATTATTAGATATGCATTCAAGTAGTGTTTCAGTGTTTCCATTAAGTATTGTATAGACGTTTCGATGTACTATATTACCAAGGATTGTGTGATTACATGATTATATGGTTAAGATGTAATTGTATGTAATGGTGTGATCACTATGATCACTATGATCACTATGATCAGTGTGGTCATGTGTCAGTGTGATGTGTCTGTCATGTGTGTGATCCCATCATGTTAGCAACAACATCATCGCAGCAACATATGCATGAATATCATTAAGTGGCCAATAGCTTCCTACCAGAGCAGCAGAGTTTGCCCTGCTTTGGGCAGCCTTAAGCTGTGCTTGCAGATGCGGCGGGGGGTGGAAATATCGGCACTGTTCGCGGGAACAACGGCCTTTCACGAAATCCATACAGACCGTAACGACCCCATCAGTAGCATCCACTTGTACGTGTTCTGGCGGATGTGCGAAACGACAATCTGATTCTGCTCGCTTACAATTGCCTCGTTGGAACTCACGACACACCTGCAAATAGCAATATTAGTATATAGCATATAGTTATATAGTTATACAATGTACAGTGTTATTGTTATATAGCATTTAATCAATCGCTAAATTATCTCTACCTCTAGACGGTCTGTACGTGTGCTTTTTTGGGAGCTGGCAATTAAAGTGCTCGTAGGAACAACACCATAGTTTGCTGCAGTTATATGATCGGCAGCTGACATCAAACCAGGTAACATAGCAGTGGGATAAGCACCATAAGCAGAAGCTGACGCTACAGATGGAAGGTTTGTCACATATGTGTTCGCCTATAATTGATAAGTCATTTAACATATTAACGATCAATTGACGCTATTTTAGTTTAAGGGTTATAAAACATTCAGACATTCAGATAGTTTAGCGTAAAAGATATTATGATCTTAAGGATCAGATGCATTGATAATTGGGTCGAGCTTTGCATGTTTATTGAGTTTCGGGTATATATGCCAAAATCATAACATCTGAAAACGACATCCAACTAAAGTGTCACACCTACACACTTCTCATACCAAAAAAACAAGAGTAAACATATACAGTGCACGTTATACTGTACTGTGTTCTGCACTGTATATATTTAAGGCTATTCTAAAAATTTATCATTAATGAAAAATGTTACTTCTTGTTAGCGTTCAATTGATATTCAATGTGTCGTATTTTAAACACTTCGATATTCGGTTAAAGAAAAAAACAGCAATGATTAGCATAACAGATCTATTTAGAAAACTTTATCCCAAAATTTTGCCAAACTATGTTTAATTTTAGTTTGCCATAACATATAATTTAAAAGGTAGCAAATAAATCATAAGTTTGGTTGAAAAACAAATAATTTATCAAAATTGAAGCGACATTAAAAAAGATAATTAATTTTAAATATTACAAAATATTAATTTCTAATACAGAAACGTTAAAAAATAATTTTTGGAAATTTCGAGAAAAGCTGTCGATTTTTATCACAAAAATCTTGATAGAATTTATTTTAAATGTCACCGAAAACCGTTAAATTTGTTTAGCAAATTATAGATAACACAACTGGTTAGTTAGCAATTCTAAGCAATAAAAATTTTTACCACAACAACATGTTAATAAATATTAAAAAGAATTTTAAATGACATGTATTTAATATATTTTACAATAACAAAATATGTGGCCGTGAGAATTATATATCATTAATACGGACTTCTTATACATTTTAAAACTTGTATTAATAATGCAGTTATTAGTTATATTAATTATTCGCATATAAACGCTCAAATTTAATATTCAAATTTATTAAATTATCATATTTCAAGTTTGTACTGTACTATTCATAATTATGACTATAAAGGCTTGCATTGTTCAACAAAATATTCAAAAGCTTGTAATAAAAATAGAGAATTTTTAACAGAAAAATAAATAATTATCTAATCTAGAAATAAGACAAATTTAGAATTTACTCGTAAAAACTAGCTTAACGTTTGGCAAAAAACAATTTTTATTTTCAATTCTATGTCTTTTAGCAAATCTAACTGATTAGGAATATAATTCCATTCAAATATCAAAATAAACTTTCTAATAAATTTAATCCTAATTCCGCTTTCATTATCATTTTTATTTTACCTCAAAAGTTATATTTTATTTTTAAATACATTTTTTAATTAGAAACGAAACGCAAATTAAAGTGCTTATTATAGTATGAATGTTGTACAATAATTGCTTAATTTAAAAGTTAAGTAAAAGCATAATTACACAAAGGTCGGAAGATCCTGGAAATTGCAATTTTTAGAGGGGAGTCAAAAACTCATAGGTTTTTATGTTCAATTTTTTACATTAAACCATAAATTTTTAAAAATTTTCAATTTTTTCTCGTGTTGGGGTTCACCCTCCTTCTGTAACTATGAGTAAAAGTAAAGGTTTAAACAATCGATGTACTCATGTACTCATGTCTTTCAATAATTTCAACTTTAAATTTACTTCAATTCCTATACTTTCTAAGATTTTTATAGCTATTCTAAACAATTAATTTCCGATTAGAATTGAATTATACAAATAACTTTCTTTAAGTTAAAAATTTAAAACCTTTACAAGTCGTTTAATAAATTGTCGTAGAAAAAGGAAGTTTAATTAAACTATTTAAAGAATAAGCATAAAAGTTGCAGTTTTTTATATTACTAAAAGCTTAGATTAATTATATGCGAGTTAAAGATGGATGAATTTAGAGCCAACAACATCTCTCATTTTTCTTATTACTAATTTACCAGAAGAAACATAATAATAATAAGAAGAAATTTCAATCATTATTAATGATATATTATGTTCATTTCATTTTAAATTTATAAAATTCTGGCCATTCATGTCAGCAAGTGTTGGCACATTTAGACATGCATTCTGTAAGAAAGAACAGTAAAAACAAAAAGTAAAACAAGAAAATTCACACTTCTCATAACTGTTAGAAATTCAAGAGTTTTTAAGTCAAAAAATTAATTTAAAAGGAGTTCAGACGTGTAAAAAAATTAAAAATAGAGCTCACTTAAAAAATTTTGATGCCATAAAAATAGTCTTCCAAAGAATTTTAAGAATTGCAAAAATGTGAAAAATTTAAATCACATTTAAATATTTTAATATGAAATAAGTAAAAACTTAAGTCACAGAATCAAAGAATTCGTTAAGTGATTTAAATAAATGTGTTGAATCGATTTCCTTCACGACTTAGAAAATTTATGCACAATTTTTTGCTATTTTTATCAGTTTTTAACATTTTTACATATAAAAATCTATTGTAAATTATGTTTGAGCAAACTATTCAATAAAACAAAAATAAATTAAATAAATACAATATAAGATTGGAAAAGAATACTCAGACATACATTAAATTTTCAACGCATTTATAAATAGAAGGAAACAAAAAATATTTAACAAGCGGACTTTACAGTATAACTGCTGCATTTAAGATCTATAAGTTTCCCGCTTACAGTACAACCCTATCTATTAGCGTTTGGCCACAATATCTTTACAAAAATTCTTCTTAGCAGATTAAATATATAGATTCTAAGATAGTATACCTCCCATGGATTATATAAATTATGATAAAATTTATTAAAGTGCCATTTGGTAAATGCTAAACTTATATTACAATTGAATTTTTACAAATTTTAATTAAGTATCGACTATGATATGCAAACGATATTATACATCAGAATTTAAATTGAATATAATTGAATCATCAAAGCATTAACATTATATAAAATGATAACGAATTTGAAGGATTTAATTAAACATAAACGTTTCGATTAATAAATGTAAAAAATAATTGGGAAATATTTACTCTTTCATGTACAATACGTTTAATGTAGAAAAATTAGGATATAATCAAAAGTAATGTTATGTGAATAAAGTGTGTCCGAACTCAATTGATAACGTGACATCATTTTTCATACACATTTACATACAAAAAGTGACGTCAGCGTTATTAAAAGATTTCGGACACACTTTAAAAGGTACCAATATATGGTACCGTAATTTTAATAATGCGTGACTTTTTATTTGCTTTAATTTTTCAAAAATTGTTGTATTTTATTTTGTTTAAATTCTTCAATTAATTCTGTTTAAATTCTTTTTATTTGGTAATAAAAAATAATAATACAATATTAATTTTCTCTGATATTTTTAATAGTGTTTGGTTTATTCAATAAAAAAATCTGCTAAAATTCAAATTTGTTGTTTTTTACCATTTCATTTATTCAAACAATGCAAGTTTGCCACTAATTAATAAAGTTGTTCGGTTTACAAATTTATTATAGTTAGTAATTTCGGTTAATTATTATTATATAAGAAAACTAGTTTAAACCTTTAATAAATTGTTATACGGTATGAAATTTCATTACTAATTTTTAGAAATGAAATAAAATATATTAGAATGATTAAAAAACAATATTTAACTCTAAAAGTTGTAACATTTAAATTTTTTAATATAATTACTCAAATATCGAAGCATTGCTCCATAATTTATTGAATATGATATTACAATAGATGAAGATTTAATAACATTAGTTTAAATAATGTTCTAATTGGGGTAAATCTAAAATATTTGGAAGTTAAATCCACAGCTTTGCAGTTTCGGTTAAAAATTTTCAAGACCTTAAAGGTTCGGTTTGATAAGTAAAATCGTAAGCAACTTTACTAAGAATATTATAATCTGAAAATTTAAAAAAATATGAAAATTTAATTGTATAATTATAGCTTATAAATATTTAGAAAACTTTTAAAAAGGTAATATTATTTTTGAAATTTAATTTCATAAGTTTTAAATATTAATTCTCTTATATTTAAACTCTAATCGCATAAAACCACATATTTGTTAAATTCACTAATTTGATTACAAAATACTAGAGGTTAAAATGGGTCAAATTGGATTAAATTAAAAAACTTGGATGGGAATGGGAAAAGATTAAAAGAATTGTGGATTGTACGGGATTCTAGAATACCCCATATATTCCGAAATATGAATAAAATTATTGCTTAATTTCATTGTTTTTAAGACCATGTAAAAATTTATTGTAAACACATTGTTTTATAAAATATGTGTTTATGTTATGAATAGTGTCCCTTTTTAATTGTTTAAACAATTTAAACGAAATAAAACACAACAAATGTGAATTTATATTTATTTCGTTTAATAAATAAAACGAAATAAAAACATATTTATGCGTATTTTTTATTATTATTACGTGTTAAAAAACACTTTCTTTTAAAATAAATTACTCAAAATTTGATAAAATTCTAAACCAAATGTTTTGTGTTTATAAGTGGGTTAGGTTTTTTCAAAAATTTAGTGTCAAATAACCAAAAATGATCGAAATATAGCGAACTCAAAAGGATTTTATGTAAATAATTTATTAAGTTAT
>JAQGAW010001905.1:0-16971 GCA_034698025.1 Phthiracarus crinitus
CTCCGATAGATAGCTATGGCTATAAATGGATTGTCTACGTTCAATAATGACGATATTAAACATCGAAATAATAACAAATTTATAGTAAGAAATACGAATAAAGGATTGAAAATGTTCCGTCTTTTCATTGATTTCAAACGATAAAATGATAAACCATTTTCATAAAAATGATTGCCCGCTGATTTAATTGCATCATTTTCCGCTAATAATCGTTTAGAATTAAAATCTACATTCATTTTAATAGTTTTTAGTAATATGTTGTTAAAAATAAACTTTAAGTAGTAATATGGTTGAACTCGACTTATTAATACATTAATATTATGAACAAAATTTATTATTGATCTTAAAATAGAATTATTTCTAATATTAACGAAAATAACTTAAAATCATATTTAAATGAATTTTAATTATATATCGATATATTATTGTTAAATAAACAAATATGTCTAGAATTCGAAAGGAAAAAATGCAATAAAATGAATAGTTAAAAACTTAAAAATATTAATTTAAATTCGCATTCTATTTGCTTTATTGAAAAATTTATAAAACATTTTGTTTTTTATTCCAATTTTTGTTTCATACAAGAAACACTTCCAAGTATCTAAAAATTAATAAGTAAATTAGAATTATCCGAAACACTTTTCTAAAAACGAAACAAAAACTCTGTCGGGAGGAAATGGTTTTAATTGGAAAAATAACCTACGCCATCAATTCAATCCCAACCCAACCACCTCAGCCGATCAAACCCGACTCTACCCAACCCAACAAAAACCATCTCAACCCCACCCTGTCCGAATCGACCCACGTTTACCTTAGATTTAAGCTGAGACACATTAATCAAAAAATATAAGAATTTAATTTAAGATTAATAAATGGAAATACTTTAATCACTTTTACAAAATCACATAATTTAATTCATAATGAAATATATGATTTTAATCATTTGTGGTCAAAACATCTGTTCGGATATTACACGATGGCTTCTACTTCTCTATCTTTTATGCTATTTATGCTAATTTTCGGAGTTATGACACCAATGCTCCGTATGATCTTAATATACATGACAATTAACATATTTGTTTTCCTTTTATTATTATTATACGATGCGTCGTCCATAACGAAGGAATCGTATAAATCGTATAACTGTTTGCTAATTATACAGATTTATCTCAGCAAAGGGATAATGCTATTAAATTGTTTAAGGTATAAACAAGATCATTAGTGAATTAAAATAATAGCGTTTTATAACATATAAAAACAGCGCAATAAATTTGAATTTTAAAATTACCAAAATATCACTTAAAAATAGACTTTATATTTTTAGAATTTTCCCAAAATTTTAAAATATAATCACTAATTTTTTATTTTAACTAATTACTAAAAATGATTTTAATTGAAAATTTTACAAATATTTCAAATCAATTGTTATGAACTTTTTATGGTAAGAAATAAATATTTTTGGGGTAGGGATGAAATAAACTAAGATTTAATCGAAATATTTTCTGTTCAATATAGCAATTCTGGCATTAATCTTTAAAAATAGAAATTAATAGCTTATATAAATGGATCTGAAATGACTCATTGTTACGGATTCCTTAATATTTGATTAAAACACATATAGAGATTTACGCTAATATTTTATAAAATAAAAATATAGCAAATGGTATAATTTACTCTCTCTAATAATCAAATTATAGTTAGAGATGAGCATTTTAGCGGTTAACTTTTAACCAAAAAAGTTAACTCGGTTAAGTTAAAGGTTAAAAGTTAAAATTTTCTGAGTAAGTTAAGTTAAAAATTTAAATTAGTTAACCGGTTAACTCATGAGTTAACGAAGTTGGAGTTAAAGTTAACAAGTTTCTTAACCGGTTAAGGTTAAAGTTAAAAAAAATTTCGGAGTTAAGGTTAAAAGTTAAGATTTTTCTTAACTTTTAACCGATGCTCATCACTACTAATGGTGACTAGAAGTGTCAGTCGAAACGTTGCGCAAAATAAAATGTAATACTGTCGTGTAAAATTTAAAAAATTTATCATAAAAAGTGTTTCTTATGTTAAAATAATGTTTTAAGTAATTTTAATTTATAAAAGTTCTCAAAAATAATGCTCTTGATATAAAAATAATTGATTCTATTTGAGTTTATCTTTTTTAAACATTTTTATTTGTGTACGTTTATTACTTTAAATTACGAAATAAAACAAATAATCTATTAATGATAGTATAAACCCAAACCTATATGCGATCAAAGAAAAAATTGGACTTAATTTGAATTCAAATAAATCATAATTTCATGAGTTTATTCTGGTTTTTATTTTTCTCCGTTTCGTCAGTGAAAGCCACAAATAAAAAAAATGTTTTTGCGTTTTGGTCTGTTTATACTCGAATGAATTCTGTCGCATACAATCGTGATCATTGAATGTTAAGAGCGAAGTCATTAGGAACATATCTTCAGTATGATAATGGTGTGGCACGTCTTGCACGCAACACTATTACTGCGCTCTGAGTTAACGTTTAGAATAATATATTATAAATCATTACATTTCAAATTCTTGTTATATAAATAAGAATCGCGTTTTTCTTCTGCTTAACGCTGTTTTTTTTGCCCGAACAACAAAACAATATTACAATATAATCCGAAAATAACTGCACGTATTATTATATTCTCTTTTCTTGTATTGTTATTTTTGGTTCTCTGACCAAAACTATACATAAACTTTAAAATTCAAAATCTTTAAAAGATTTTAATAAATACAAGATTATTTCTAAAAAAGAATAATATATATTAATTTAGTAAATTTATTTTATTAATGTGCACAAAAAAACATTTCATTTAATAAAGTAATAATTTATAATCAATTTAGTCATTAATTAACATTAAAAACATTAAAGTAATTACATTTTTCTGTCGCATATATCTTTGGCTTTTATATATGGGTTTCTTTATTCTTCGCCATAAAAAAGAGCTGCTTTTAGTTATATATAAAAAAATGATTTATGATGGAAGTTATAATCATTTCTTGACATCAAAATATCTCTAAATTCATGGAATGTTTAGATGAAAGCGATTTACGATATCATCCATAGAAATACGGCGGTGTTTGTCAATACTGTAAGGCATAGGAAAAAATATTATTGATTGCAATAATTTTAACTTTAGCCAATAAATTCAATTCTAGAAGACTAGAAGATGATGGCAAGAATTTGGAGCAAAGAATTTCTGTATTATTATTACATTGCCGTTTTATGCGCTCGTGAACAGGTTATAAGCGCCAACTGCTGCTCCACTCCAGCAAAATACTTATCAACGAAATTTTATTTTAGTTTTTGATTTTTGCTTTAGTATATACTTATATGGTATGAACGATATTTTTAGCTACTCTTTTATTGATGTCGAAACAAATTTACGGTAATATTTATTTATGAAATTCAAAATTATTGCTATCATATCATTTCAAGTGTATATAATAATTTCTAGATATATTTTGATCAATAAAATTGTGTAGAAAAGTATTGAATTTATATGTGATTTATTTTGTTTTAGATTTTAAAAACTCCAAAACAAAAATTAGTTTTAAGGATTATGTCTGGAAAGTAATGTTATGGTAAAATATCACAAATATTACTCTATGAATTTATTTGCTCATTTTCTCATATAGTTTAGAGGTGAACAAAGCTTGAAAATGATAGTCCCATCCTGTTCTGCTAATAATAATGCATAGTTCCATCCCGTTCAGTCTTGATTAAGTTTATTATTATTCCCATAATGTCGTGTCCACAAAATATTTTGTGCTTATTAATAGCAATAACTGAATTAAACTTTCATTAAATACAATCCATTTTTAAAAATTTACATTTAGTGGAATAAAGGATTCATTAAGCAGTAAAATATAATGTTAATCCAATAAATTGTAGATTTGGGGTATTTTTGGAGCAATCCCGTCCAAACATATCCCGTAAAATTTTCCCAATCACTATCCTGCCTCATCCCATCATAACTATTTTTCAGAATTGGGACTGTATTATGTCAATCTATCTGTAGAATTGATTTGAAATCATATATTAAATTAATTATTAAATACAGTACTAATTAAAAATTATTTATACTTTATATAACTTTTTATCTTTATTGTCCGAAATTGTCCTAAAACTTCAATGAGGCTTTACGATCGGTCGCCAGATTTATAACTTTTCTATTGCTCGCTAACGATTTTCCCTTAATATACTGTAAGGTTTCGAAATACCTCTTCTCAATGTTTGTTTTCTTTAAGCACATTCAGAGTAATGTCCAAACAACTTAAGCATAATATCTCAATTGAGAGATTACTTAGTTTTCTACTCCAAATAAATGTGTTTAAGTGATAATTATATATAAAATATCGCATTCATTTAATCAATTATTGCATAATTAAACAAAAACGCTACTAATAAGTTGACAATCAATTTATACCAAAGTTTATGCAATAATGATATATTCCTATTCTTCAAAAAATAGATTCAAGAAATGCGTTTTTGAAGCAAAATTTTTGAAATTGAGAATATTCTTGATTATAATTATTTATTTTGAGAGGAAATTCGACGCGACATTAATGGCGAAGTGGCTATTATTTAAGGGTTGGCTCATACAAGCAAAAAGTATAATAACTCTTTATGTGCGGATATTGCTGTGCATTGTTGTGCATGTGATACACAGTTGCGGCACAGAATCAGCACAATATATTTAACGTCAAACTGATTCTCATACTTCACAGACAAAATGTAACGATGGAGTCACATAAGAGATAGAAGATGCCATTTAATTTGATTACTGTTGCTGCAAACAAAACAAGCCTTCGCTAATTTATTGCGATTCTCTAAGACTTTTCTCTTTGCGTTTTTTTCTGGCATAAACTTTCTCTTCATTCTTAGTAGCTTAAAATAGTAGTGATCTCTCTCTCTCTCTCTCTCTCTCTCTCTCTGCTCCCAATTTCGTCTTTTCTTAAAGGAGGACAGCAAATATACAGCAAAAAAGAGAGAAAGTTTTTCTATCTGTTTTTACAACATGAAAGGATATAAATTTTCCTTTGCGTTCCATTAAGTTTACTCTGAGTCGAAGAAAAATTTATAGCACCAAAATTATTATTTTGCGCTTGAAAGGGGCGAAACCCCTTCTTTCGCCGTAACTGATACTGATTTTACTGTTTTCTGTGTGTTTTCACAAATTAAGTTTTTTTCCTGCTCTCACTATCTCTTTCTCACTAAATAAAGCACTCGTTGATGATCTTCTGAAACTGGTTCTGATCAGCGATACTTTAAGAACAACGAACAAAAAACGTTCTACAGATTAAAACGAAACGCATTGCTGTAATAGAAAGGTTTTTTTTTCGTTTAGACTCTTGAATACTTTACTTGATGATAATAAATTATAATTTTCTAAAACAAAAAAGTTTTTTTTTTCATTTATCACTTCATTACACATGGATTTTCTGTTGCGTTTTTCAGTCAAAAAACTTTTCTATAGTCATATAACTTTTTTGAAGGCTGTTTTTAATGCTATTTTACATTATTTGAACGCCAAAGAAAATACTATAAAACTAATACTACAACTATAATAGTTAATATATTTTTTTGATGCCATTGTAGAACAACAAACACCCATTAAAGTAAAACTAAAAGCACAATAATTTTTATAATAGTCGAAGCATATCATCATTAAATTGATGATCATTGATGTGAAGTAACACTAAATGAGAAAAGTATTAGAAGTTATGATAATCACTTTTTTCTCTTTCTCTCTCACTCTCTGCTGCGCATTGCTATTAATAAAAATGAGAGTCAAAAATAAGAATGCTATAATAAAACTATAATATAATGGCATTATTAGTAGATCTAGTATTAATTTATAAAACTGTATTTTTTAATTTTTTTTCTTATCTTTCGTAATGAAAAAGTAGAGGTTTATATTAAACTTTCGAGCTTATGAATTTGAGATGTCTGTCGTACTGCAAAACGTTTCACCCATTTTGGGATTGAATTTTAGAGATGGAGCCTTTGTTATTAATAGTGTTTTAAGTGGATTTGATAAGTTGATTATTTACTGAAAGAAAGGAGCAAACGATCATAGATAGCACGCGACTCAAGACTGAGCTCGATATTACAGTCCATATTTGTTATTCTAAGAAATTATCAAATATTGGTCATATAAAACATTTTCTATAATAAGGGTAATTTATTTCGAAAGGAACAGATGCAATAAATAAGCCTAAGACTAATAAACTAATGTTTTTATGATCTCTTAAGCAAAATTGAAATATTTTTTATAGCATACAGTAAACTATTTTTAGGCAAAATTATAGCTATGAAACAGATAGATAATGGAGTTTTTTGTCACAATTGTGACAGCAAATGGTCAATTAAAAAAGATTTAAGATTCTGAGGTCCAATTCACTATGATTTACTGACTTGAAAAAAGAATAACTTACTTTTTATGAATTTATTACTACGAATATTCTATTGCTTTTCGTATTTATCTTTTAAATGCAACAAAAAGTCTATATTTATAGAGAAAATATCGCTGAAAGCTTAATATATTAAATAGTAAGCTTAGAGATAGTATTTATGCGTTTTGAGGAGAGAGGAGAGAGAGAGAGAGAGAGAGAGGAGAGAGAGGGAGGGAGAGGTGAAGTGATGATTAGAATTAACGTCAAGTGAGAAAAGTATGCATAGAAAGTATGCCAGCAATTCAGCGAAATTTTTTATTCGCAGATCGCTATTCGCTTGTGTGACGACTAGAAAGTGAATGAAAATATGTTACATAAGCATTCGCTTCTCTTTTAATATTGCTGTAAATGCAATAAACTGTATTTGAAATTCTTTTGAAAGTAAAAATAAAAATACAGCGCACACTGTTAGACGATGACGTGAAACGTTGGGAATTATTATATTTTCGTTTTTCTGTCACTCACTATACTCTTTCTATCTATTCTCTTATACTTTATCTCTTATTGCGGTTATTGAGGCTCAAAAATGCTTAACATTTTCATCGAATGTGCAGTTATTGTTCCGTCAATGGTTTGATGATAACTGTGAACCTATTTTTTTATTTGAATTTATAATGATTTATGAATATAAATTTGGTGTCAAAACAATACTAAATTTTAATTTATAAGACTAATCTTATCTTTAAATTTTCACATAAAATTTATTCATTTTATAGAATTTAACAAAATTTATAATTAGTAAGAAATGGTTCGTCTTATTGCTAATAAAATACTAATAATCATTTTAAATATATATAAATAAGTTGATTATTAATTTTGTATCCAAACCGTACAACAAACTTAATTTTTGCTTTAGTTATGAATTTTAACTTGAAAAGGATTTGCTTGAGAAATATTACAAAAATAACCATAAGTTTGATGATCAAACAGAAGCCACATATACCTTATTGACTAAATAATCGTAGTTTTATACATGTAATGTACCCGATATAAGTGCAACCAATAATATGGTTACAAACTTTTACATGATATATTGTTTCGATCATCATAAGAAATATTGCTGTGGTGGCATATTTTAATATTTAATGAATTAAATAGTTTAATTTAATAATAATAATTTGCTGAACTATTATAAAGTCAATGATTAATATTATCAAACATTACTACAACAATAAAAATCAATAAAATAAAAATTTTGAATCATAAGTTTAAAATTTATAAAAGAAAGGGTTTACAATTGACTGTTTGTGTCAGAAACATATAATAGTATTAAAATAAAATAACTTTAAACTCTCTCACAATATTTTTTGAAATAATATATATAAAATACATAAAGTAATTATTTTAAGTTATGTTAATTTATGCCGAAACAGAAACTAGAAATGTTTTAAAATCTATTACTATTATAAGTTATTTGATAAACTCTGATAATATGGTTGGATCAATATTTTGGACTGAATGCTGAGCGTAACAATATTGCAGTATAAGCTTAGTACAGGTACACCATTAATAACTTTACATCAAAAGCAACAAAGTTTCTAAAAATACTTTTTTTGATTTTGTCTGGAAAACAAGAATTATCAATTATCATTAAAAGCTTAAAAATGTTAAGAATGTAACATTTGTGTTGCTTTTAAATTGTGTAAAAGTTTAATTCCCTTACTTCTGCCAAAAATAATGTTAGAAAGAAATGACAATTCTCAAAGTAGATGTAAAATTTTTAAAGTATTATTCGCAGAACTTTTTCAAGTATGTCAACATTTTTAAAATGTTTCATTTGAGTTGACTTATGGATTGTGGGTAATTTAAATTATGGCAGCAGAACTGGAACTCAAAAGAACTAAAATTTTTTGAATTTTTTGTTTTTTTTAACCAAACTCTGAACGACTAATAAATAAAAACTAATTTTAAATCAAAAAGTTTACAAAACACATTTGTACTGCATATCACAAATTTTATTGAAAAGTTCACACGTGTTTGCAAAATATATAATTATTTTCTCAAATATAACCGAAAATATTATGCTTATTAGTAATTTAGGCAATTATTTCTAACAAATTAAATGATTTGCAAACATTGTGTCTCATCCTCTTCGTCCGCATTCTCTTTCACACTCGCGTGCAGTCAAGAAATTGTTTGCATTTCCACTGCAACCACCATAAGTAAATGTCTCACATCTTCTGGCTCTCGAGTTGTAATAGAATCTTCGATTGAATCCACGACATGGACCTGTTTCTGCTCGAAGTGAACATATTCTTGAACCTAAATATTCCAGATTATATTAGTAATCATAATATTAAGTTTGTTCTTTCTATTACTTACCTCCTCTTTGTCCGAACACTGGATTAAATGACACCAAAAGCAATGCACAACAAACTAAAATCCATACGAAACGCATTGTTTTGAAATAAATCGAATTGAAGTGTTTAAGTAATTTAAAGTTTTTTAGAGTTAAATAGTTATCTATTTCCTTTAAAATGTTGCTTTTATACAAAAAAATATCTTAAAATTGGACAAATTAAAAAAAATTGTTTATCCGCATTTTTTCTTTTTTAAAACTATGAAAATAGATAACTGTTGACGGAATTCATTTTGCTAGAAAAAAACTATTTCCTTTTGAGATCAAAATTTAACGTCCCTTTTATTCTAAGCTACAGTTTGTGTTCAATTTCCTATAGTTTGATTTCCTCTAAATACGGATAACTTAAATTTAATAATTATAACAGTTTCATGCAGAACTACAAAGGCTTGGAAAACGCAAACCCTTTTTGAAATGGTATGGTATCAGTGAATGCACTCTGAATGAACGGACAGATGGAGATTACTAATAATAATAAATCAATTAATATTTATTATATTAAATAAATATAGTAAACTAATTAATTTTTAGCGTTACAATTTAGTTTAAACAATATGTTTAATAAATTTTATTATTTAAAAATATATTTAAATGAAAAGTTTAAATTAAATTGAAGTTAAAACACTTTTAAAAATAAATTAATTAACTCTAATGCAATGCTTGAAACCCATCGATGCTATTTTGTCTTAATATAATTATAAAATTCTACGTTTTATATTTGATTATATGATTTTGTCGAAAGAGATGCAAAAAATTTGGATTATTTTACGAAATTGATTGTCAATATTTTAATTGAACAAGTATTTGTTTTACGATAGTAAAACCCTATAGATATGATACTATACCAAAAAAAACAAATTAATTCAACTAAATTTAAAAACCTTAAACTATATTCCAAATAAATTGATTAAACTTATTATTTAATTAGAATTAAAGATAGATTAAAGTTTCGAAAATATTTACAGCATATAAAATATAAACTTATATATGCTATTAAATAACTCAATTTAAAGTTTCAAATTTAATTTCAGAACTAGTCAAACATGTTGAATTACTTCTTTTTTATTTTTTAATCTAAATCTACAGTAACTGGTAGTTGATTAAATAAAATTTTGTGTTACGTTTAAAGTATTGTAAGGTATAGTGGCGTAAGGTATGCTGAAAATCTTTTGATAAAAAAAAGTTTAAAAATCCGAACACGAATCAAAGAGCATTATTATTAAATTTAAAAATAAATAATAGTAGGCTTAGATTATAAACTGTAACAAAGCTTACTAAAAGTTTTCGAAATGAAATCTGTAATTAAAAATTTTTTTCTTGTACTCTAAAGAAGAAATAATATTTAAAGAAATAAGTAAAAGTTTTTGTAACAGTATAGTACTTTTAACTTTAATATTTGCTGAACTTCGAGGAAACTTTATTTGCAAAAAAAATATTTGTTTTAACGGAAAAACGAGTACAAATTTTTTCAAAATTGTTTCATATAAGTTTGAAAAACTTTTATATATTTATTTATTCCTCAATAAAATTAGTTTCTAGGAAAATAAATTACGGTATGCGTATGGGGACAACTCATTTATTTATTCACTTTTTAATCTCATTTCACTCATATACCAGTGTTTGATGTTTGCACTCTGTTAGCTTTTTATGCTTACTTTTTTGTGTGTGTGCCTTCAAGTCAAAATCGATCTCTCGATTTGCTAACGCACTACTGCTCTGCTCTGGTGTATGTATGTATGTGTGCATATAACGAACGATTTCCACTGAATGATGCCATACTGTGTGTATGGATTTTTGTCGTTTACGTGCGCCTCGTATATTAAACCTCTGAAAATGACAGGTTTTAGGCAACTAATGCTCCAAAAATAATTAATGCCATGATTTTAATAAACATAATGCTTGGTTAAAAAATAAAATTTTAAATTAAATAATGTTGTCGTAAGTAGTTTTGTTGATATATGTATAGAATAGCATTAGCTATAAGTATGTATTACGGTTAAGTTTGGATATATTTTATGCCCTTTTTTGGTTAAAACATGCCTTTCGGTTATTTATTATGCTTTTTCGTTGAAACAAACCGAGTATAAGAATAATATTCTTTAGTTTTAGCTCTCACTCTAAACATCGTAAAACTCTTAGCCATTAAAAAAGTTTTGCACATTTTTGTATGTTTAAGGATTGGTTGAAAAAGTTCTCGAAAAAATATAAGTAAATGTGGTGATAAGCTAAAACTAAATGTGTTGTGTTGAGCCTAACTTTGGTGAATGCGAACGCGAATGGAATTTTAAGACGAGAGCAAACTCTTGATAGCATAGAATGAGCCCATCATAACAATCAAAAACAACTACTAATGCATAGAACCGATAGAAAAATAAAAATATATAACTTTTTCATAGAAGTCGAGAAACGAAAAGACGCGGAGAGAGAGAGAGAGAGAGAGAGAGATATGAAAAATACTGTTATTTCTCGATACGTCTATCTCAATGCCTATCCATTGGCAAAAAGTAAAGTGTTCGCCAAATGGCCAAATGGTAACATCTTTTCTCTAATATATATAAGCGTTAGCTTTACCTGAAGCAAGTTTTCTATTGCATTATCACATTTCGGACAGTTAGCTCTGGTCAGTGAAGTAAAACGTCTAACTGCTGAATCATGTAATAAGTTTCTGCCATATTAGATACACACTCCTCAAGAGAGGAAAAGTTTACTCTCAAAGTGATATATTAAAGAGTTTTCTCAATTATTTTAGATTATAAGAAATCGTAGCGCAAGTTTTACATTTATTTTTAAAACAAATATTTACAATAAAATTTTCTAGGCTTGAAATAATTTCAGTAAAATCAATATACTTTATAAATTTATTAACCAATACACATATTTTTATGCCAATTAATAGAAAAAAATTGCGTTAAATTTGTGATAATTCCAGCCAACCTAATATATCGACACACAAATCATGCACAAGTTATACTGTACTAGCGATTCCTAATATCGCTAATACACCACAAATAATATCGCAAGTTTCCAATAACACATATCTTGTTCTATAATCGAAAGACCAGTGCTGTTATTTATTAGATTTGGTTATAGGCAGTGTTCTTCTATTTATTAAGCTTAAGCTCTTAGCCGTTGCTGCATATGTTTCTTCTATTCTGGACATTAGTTTCACTCTTAACCATCTCCTACTAACCAAGTAATTTATCTTAAGATTTAATGGTAACGTTGGTTGATATTAACACAATAAATATCATTAAGATTCTTCCTTTCTTTATTATATCTATATTTACTATTACCGAACAACAAATTTATTGCCCAATTTTATCTGCTTTATTATTTTCCAGTACTTGTCCATTATGTATAAATAGTCTATATATTTATTATAAACGGTAATTTGCAGGTTATGGTCATTTCATAGAAATATTTCTAAATTAAATTATTAAATAAGTGATATTTATATATGATTTATTGCGCTATTATATGAAAACATTTTGTGATATATGATCGCAAATCATTTATCTATAGTAAAGTAGTAGCAGTAGTAGTAGATGTTAATTAAATGTTTTCTTCCCAAATGTGTTTAAGTGAGAAATTATTAAACATTGCTAAACTTATATACCGTACAGTAATGAAAAAACTTAAATAATATTTTAATAATGTGTTGGATTTTTAAAAAGTCTTCTCATGTCAATTCACAGGCACAACAATTTATATATACAGCATATCAGACTAGTGATAGAAAATATTTATTTCAGTTCCATTACCGCACCAGAAAATTTTAACTCCATTCCATTACCGACAACCTCAATAATTCAAACATAACAGTACTGTTTACAGCTAGTTTTTTCAATTCAACTACCGTTTCACTCATTACAGATTCACACTAAAAATATTTTACAATAATTATAATCCATCGAACTGTCGGAAATTGTTTTAATGATAAATTTAAATTAATTTTACTCGACAGTATAACATTTTTATTTTTAAATTACGCAACGTTTATACTAGACACTTCTAGTCACACTTCTAGTCACACTTCTAGTCACACTTCTAGTCACACTTCTAGACACTTTTAAAACGGGATAGCTATTAATTAAGTTACGTTAAAATTCCCTTTAAACAGAAATTTAATAACGAATAATTTAGTGTAAAATAATAATCAACTCCTGTTAACAATACAGGATTTGCATATTTGCATTGAAGTTTTAGTCTGTGCATTTTAGTTGCGACTAAATTTTTCCTGAAATTTTTAATTTTTACTTTTTAAAAATGTGTTAAATCAGCATAAGTCGCCTGATGGTGACTAGAACCCTCTAGTCAAAACGTTGCCTAATTTAAAAATTAAAATGTTATAATATCGAGTAAAATTAATTTAGCGCTATCCTGTAATTAATCGGAAAGAAATTTGTTTTTGAATCGAAAATGTGCAGATTATACATAGTAAATGTTAACTAGTTATTATTTTTAAGGAATAGTATTAATTTTTAAATTTTAACTGTTAATGAACTTGTAAAAATATCAATCAAAATATTTCATATTTATTAAATAATTTTTTGCCAAATATTACCGTCATCAAAAAATTTGAGTCCATTCAATTACCGGCAGATTCACTTTTTATAAATCCATGTATTTTCGAAAACAACGATATTTTTTAATTGCACTACCGTTCCACTGTATTAAAACAAAATTTTCTGTCACTATGCCAGATCTAATAACTGGAAAGTCAAACTATACCGTTAATTAAATAATATTAATTATTAAATTAAAAATTTGAGTTTTAAAAGTACCGGTAATAATAAATTTTAATTATTATACAATGCTTATTATATTATGTGCAATATATAAGCCGTATATGATCATTATAAAAATAATTGAAATTTATTAGAACTATTACTATTATTTCTAATTTAATTAATATTACTTAATTTGTGGTTTGGTTTGGCAGAAGAGTTATTATAAGTGGTTTGTTTATATTTTATAAAAGTCAATCAAATCATCATATTCTATTTAAACCTCATTTTAAATTAAATATAATATAAATGCGGAATATTTCAGTTGTGTTCAATTTAATATGAAAATGAAACCTATAGCACCGATTCTCTTAATCACAATAGTCAATATTAAATCTAATTTTTATATATAAAACATTATTTTATCGCTTTTAATTTAAGATTTAACTCTTTATTATGAATCACTGCGATTGACGGATAATTTTGATTATTAATTTTTCGAACTCATAAACAAATCAACTTATTTCAACTTCAAAACACTTCAAATTTATTTTTACCTGTTTCTGATTAAGTATTTTCAAATCAAAAATCAAATAGTAAGCCAATTCTAATGGAATCTATTTATCAGTAATTACTTGTGATTTTAAAAATCATGTTGTTTTCGATACTTTAGCGAAAATAAAAACTTTTATTCTCTAAAGAATCGGCGTATTTGTTCGCCAAAATTCGAGATCCATATTAATGGCATGAAAGCAAAACCAATACTCAAATCACAAGTGCAATGCAATCATTCTTCATTAATTTTCAGTAACATTTGTGAATGAATCGCATGAGACTTTAATAGTAAAAAAACTATTATATACACTAAACTAATTGCGTTTTTGAAAAAAACAGACTATTATTGGCTACACTTTCAGTGTAAATCACTTTTATTTCGATGATAGCTTTTCTTCTTTTTTATAATTAAGATTTGTTTCGCGCATTAATGTTTGAAAGGTCTAAAAGACGTTTTTTGTGTCAAAAATATTAACTTCACAGCACATCATTAACGTTATTCAGTGATGTATACTTTATTTTAACATCGCTCGCAAAAAGAGTATGACTTAAATTTCTAAACGATGTATAGTGTGGTACACTAATGTAAAAAATTCTTTAAAAACCAATGTTTAATATACGGAACTCCTTCACTGAATTGACTCAGAGTAAACCTGTTTGTAGTCTTATAGGAAAATACTCTAAATTTTTAAGCGCAAAATTATAAGTTTATAATGATTTTTACTTATTACTTAATTAAAGGTTCATTATAAAAATTTCTATTATAAACATAAATTCTTTAGTGGAATTTTAATTAATCTAATATACATTATTTTATATTTATTAATATATATGTGCACATTATTTCAAAATTAGTTTTGTGCGCCTTTAGTGAAAAGTAAGAAAACCTGATTTTGCCCAAATGTAAGCATTGCTTGAGTCTATTCAGTAAAGGAGTTCGGTATAGAAGAAATTTTTGGGTCATATGTAGTATAGTAAAGAATCACATTAAGGAACAATCAGTTTAGGGAACGTATAATTGTAGAATCTTTTCGACGTATAAAATTTATATATGAATACGTTAAAACAATACACATATGCGCCTAAAACGTTTAACATGCTTGTGTATGATATGCTCTGCTGTACAGTATTGCCATCCCAAAACTGATCATTCCTTAATGCGATTCTTTACTATATATATAACTATTATATACTATATTTCTACATTAATAAATTAATTTATGAAATTAGGGCTGAAAAGAATATAATTAATGCTATCATAGAAATTATTTTTATCAAAGAATACGTACGTATTAGTATATTATTGTTTATAGAATATCTTAAGTGAAAAACGATGCGATAAACTACGCATGAAATTATATGCTCTAATCTTCTCTTAAAAATAATCCTTAAAGTGGTAATTAAAAACTAACTTTGAAATTAATGCCACATCCAAACAATAGGAAAAAACTTATAAGCCTTACAGCGATAGTAAAGTTTTTTAAGAGGAAATAATTCATTGTTCTTTTATCTTCACGTCATCCTCAGTGCTTGTAATTGTATTGAACTCATTTGAATGTTAGAGTAACTTTTTGTGTTAAAAATAGCTTATGGAAGAGTGAATTGAAAATTCTATATGCATTGGCACAATAAATCCTTTTTTTAAATTACATCACTTTCTAATGTGTTTTTTGTGTTTGAAAATTCGGAATTTTCAAAAATTTTATAATTAGTTTCGTAATGCATAGAATAAGGATTCAAACAAATCAAATGTGAGCTAAAAATATATTCAAGAATTAAAGAGGATTTGAAAAATCGCTGCAAATGACATTTTAGTTTAATAGTATGCACATTGTCTTTTGAATAAAAATTGTTTTCTCGTGTTTAGAATCAAATAATAAATCCATATTTTTAATTAAAATGCGATTTATTTTGAAAAAAGATTATTAGTAAATATGATAAAAAAATATGAATTTCAAAATGAATATTTTCATAATTGACTCCAAATACTATTGATAATTAATAAAAACTTTTTAGTAGATTAGAATTAAAAGTTTAAACTGCATTTAGATATGATTCAAGTGAACATTTTCTTTAACCAATAGTTTGCTACAAACCAAACCAAACCAAAGTTGTGCATTCAATATGTCAATTGTAAGTTCAAAAGATTGATTCAACATTCAATAGAATGTGCCACTGACTGTCGACTATAATTGATGAATTAGTATTAGTAACCAAAGTTAATTGGCTTTATATGTTCGTAAATTACTAAAATACTTTGAATATTGTACTGTAGATTTTGATTTAATTCTTTACTAAACTTAATTTTTAAATAAAATTATTTGACTGAATGACTGCGTTGTGTTACACTGACTTGAAAAACGATGCCATATTATTTGTTTTAATATTTTTTATACTAATCTGCAATTTATAAGTTGCTATTAGAGTTTACACTGTACAGTACTATCTATCCTCAAATGTACATTTAAGTAACTATTAACGAAACTAATATATTTAAATTGTAATTTTGTTTAAACGAACGAAGAGACGGGTTTAATGCTTGAATAGTATTGAATTAAATGATTGTTTTTGAGGCATAATTGTCAAAAGAATAAACATTGCTTGTGATCCCAATTTTTAACATTTTGGTTTATTTAAACGGAAATTTGAAAAAATACTCGGAATTTTTATTGTTTAATAAATTAATTTGAAATAAAACAATTATAATACAAAGTAACATATTATAAACAAAAAAATAACAAATGATGAGTCGTTTAATAGTTTGGTTATATGTTATTATTAGGGCTTTGAAAATCGTTAATTAACGAATGTTCAATATAATAAAAATTCATATGAAAAACATGTTAAGAATGAGTA
>JAQGAW010001906.1:0-16970 GCA_034698025.1 Phthiracarus crinitus
ACTATTTTAGATTGAATTTTATTCATTTTAATGTATTATGTTTTTCTGAGTTAAACAACTCTTTACTTTTAAACGAAAATGTTTTTCCAAACAAAATTACTTTCCGGAGTTCATACGGTATTCTTATGTGTATTATCTATAGGGAATTAAATCCTATCTGATTGTATGATAATAAATATATTATAATGACTAGTATAAATGTTAGTGGAAAAGTGTTTATCCTTATAAATATGTACTTCAGACAGAATTCAAAGGTTTGGATTCTTGAGGAGGGATATAATGTGGAGGCGGTCAGGAGTGTACTTAATGGCACATATTATGATGAAATTGTCTTTGGTGGTGATCTTAACTGTTCGGGGAGACATTGGGAAGTAGAACCATAGACCTGGCTTTAACTAATTTTTTTGAGCTGTTTTCGGCTCTTATGATCTCAAAAGACTCAGTTATGATAGCATTAAGACATTTAGAATACGGGATAATTATATCTCTACTATCGATCACGTATTCATTCTTTTAAATGGTTATATTTCTGTATAGAACACAACCAGTTCCACATAACGATTCTGATCATGTTTTGCAACACTTGACAATATTTCTAAATAATTATCAACAAACTAATAGTTTTAAAAATTTCAATTTAATAAACAATTGTTTAATGACACCACACTCTTTGATTGGATGTCTTAAATTCAAGACTTATATATTTCTGATGATCCGTTTGAAAGTTATTGTAAATTCATTTTATATTTGGAACGCGACTCAAATTGGATTTCCATAGAAAAGTGTAAACAAACAAAGACTACAGAACAAAAGCAAAATAAAAAATATGAAAAAGAATACAACAGTGAAGAATATTTTGACAAATACTTTAAAACATTCTATAAAAAGGATAAAGAAATCTACAACTTTTATAATATTGGTTGGAAGAAAAACTATGAGATTAATAATATCGATAAATTAAAAATTGGTGATACTATTGAAACTGATAAACATGTCATCAATAGATATATCTTCAACTTTTTCAAAAATTAATATAAAGATACTAGAAGTGACAACGATTTGGATCAACACACCGCTAACTTTACAGACAGAAATACAAATAAATTGTCTACAGATTCAATAAATAGTTTAGATAGAGATGTGGATGGTATTGAAATTTGTCAGGCTTTGGTGCAATTGAATAATAATAAATCAACCACTGATGGCATATCAAAAGAATTATTAATTTACTTATGGGAAGTAATTGGAATAACTGTGGTTAACTTAATCAAAAAAATGTTCAATGGTGAAGTATATGATTCGATTTTTGAGTCAAAAATGATCTTAATTCCTAAAGTCAGAGATCCATTAGAAATGAAAGACTATCGTCCAATAGTTATTCAGCCGACGACTAGGAAAATCATGTCGAAAGTCATCAGTAATTTGATTAAGCATCTGCTGCCTGAGCTCTTATCTCATTGTCAGTATGGTATTGTTTCACTTAGAGGTGTTCGTCTAATGATTAACAACAGCTCAAAGGAAATTAGAAATACTGCACAGATATATGCTTTGGACCAGAAGTCCGCTTTCGACTCGATATACCGCACATTTATCTATTTTGTATTGAGAATTCAAGGATGGCCTGAAAGATATCAAATGTGGTTTAGATTTCTTTTTGAAAATTCATATTTAAGAATAAGATATAACTATTTCCAGTCGTCTCCAAAAATATTTTCTGATTCTGGTGTTATACAGGGAGATATATTGGCAATGGAATTTTATTGTTTAGCTTTCGATCCCTTTCTTAGATTTATTAATTCAAACTTAAAAAGTATTGACTGTTTTCCTTTCAATTTTAATCGTTCCAACGCTTATGTCGATGACAATTGTTTTATATCCTTTGATTTTGATTCCTATAATTTTGTTTTTAATAAGTTGGAATATATTAGAAAATTTATTGGACTCGAATTAAATACCGAAAAGACTCAGATTATGAATTTTAATGATAATTCCATCGTTAAGATTTTGTGTGTGAGCTTTTGAACAAAAGGTGTTGCGACGACCGAAACAATGGCATTAATGAACACTAAAATAGATTAAAGTCTTAAATATCTTCGGAGCCAAATATTAAGCGCTTCCTGGCATACGAAGGCTGTTGTCTTAAATGCTTATGTTATTGGTGTCGTGTTATACTATGGACAGTTTTTCGAATTAACCATACGTTTTAGGAACACTATTAAAAATAGATTAATGCGGTTTATCTTCAATTGCTTGAAACCCCTAATTAGCTATCAAAGGCTTGCTAAAAGCAAGAAACACGGAGGCATAGGCCTCTATACTATTGACACAATTTATGAGGCATTCAAAATTGTTGAGTTAATGGATGTCAAAAACAACAACATTTCACCAAAAATTTATAATGTGTCATCTTATTATGAACTCATCCAAATGATAATCACAACAGAAAAGGCTAATTGGAAAATGAAATTTTTCACATTTATTAATATCTATAAAAAATATGGTAAAATTTGGAGTCAATCAAAAAAGAAAATGAAACCAATATTTCATTTATTTATCATTTTCTGGAAGAAAACTCACTACAGATCGATGAAAATTATGAATATGATAGTTTTATGGCACCAAAGCGTTTTATTGACATCGCGTATCGAATTAGAAATGATGGTCTATTTAATCTAACAAATCTAAACCAAAGACACATCATATCACATACTTTATGCGAATTATGTCTTAAAGAAGAAGACACTCTTAATCATTATTTGATTGTGTTCATTTTTTGGTGAAATTTTAATCGATTTTATTAAATTATGCAAATCTTTTGGTTAAGAGATCAATTTTTCTAATTTAAAAGATGAAGACTCACTAATTAAAAATTCGCTAAAATTTCTGTGATTTAAGACGGGCTCAAGAATTAAAGTGAAGAATAATATTCATGATAAACAAGTTATCATATTATTTCATAAGCAACTTATTTATAATTTTATAGAACTTTGCAGACACATTCTAGCCATCAGATTGTTTGAAACGAAAAAATTCAAAGAGAAAAAGAAAAAGAACTAACTAAATGGTTGAGAATAAAGGGAATGATAGAGAACCTGAAATACAAGTTTATAGTTACTGTATAGCAATGTTGCTCTTTGTATGTTTCGTTGCTTTCGTTTTTATTATTGCGTTTCTAATTAAGTTCTTTACTCATGGATTTATATTCATTAAATTTTTTGACGCTTTAATTGGAAAGTGGGCTATTATTGCGGGAATTTGTGCATTGTATGCCATCAAAGATAGAATTGAGAACACATTAGAAAACACTGGTGCGACTGCTATGCGTTTAATTCGGAATGTTGATGGTGTTGCGGTTGGAAAGAAGAGAGACGACGACAACAACAACAAGAACAATAACGACAACAGCACAACCGGTGCGGTTATTTACGATTACTCTACTAATGATAATCGCTTGAATAACTTCTACTCGACAAATGTTTGATTGACATTAATTATTGTCTACAGTTGACGCTCAACTCATTTATGCCAAAAAATAATATTTTGATATTCTCTATGTTTTTTAAATATGCTAATGTATCCATCGATTCATAATGTCATCATAATTTGTGAGTTAATAATAAAATTATTCTAAAAAGAAAGTAAACTATTTTGTTTATTATTCCTAACGACTTCTGTCTGGAGTTGTGTTTGTTCGGGAAGAAGTAAATTATTAAATAATTCTATTACATAATACTAGTGCAGTGAACCACGTTTATAAACGGCTTTCAATGCACTGGTCGTAACGTTTGGCAATGATATTTATTGCTTTGCATACTGAGGATTGTATTAACTCTGTTTAAGCTGAATTAGACTATTATTTTAAACGCGTGTATCGATGAAGGTTTTTCTATTAGATAATAATTAATTTATTATATGTAATATTTTATATCTAACACTTTTAATTAAGTAATTGTATTTATTTTAATAAATAGTTTTTATTGAGATTTGATTTGTGTACAGTTTGGTAATACTTAACTTTGTATTATGATTTATTATTTGAATGTTATGTAACTATAACTACGGGTAATCAGATTTATCTACAATTTGGATGATATCAAACGATACTGTTTGAGATACCGGAGACATCTCTGGGATCTTTGAAACGATTAGTGGATGACATCATAAAACGAAGATATCATACAAATACATGAGCTAATGTAATGACATCTCTTGGATATGTTTGAAATATATCTAAACGTGAGGAGAAGTATCGAAGGATACGACACCTTTTGAGTAAAACTAAAATGTTTATTTAAAAACTTTTCTGAAATATATATGATTTCTGTATCTAAAATGTATATATGACTATAATTATAAAACAAACTGTACATATAAATTATGATGTATAAAAATGTATAAAAGAAATTGGACACCTATTGATAAAATATGGCACCGATTAGTAACCTTAATGTTAGAGTACGTCGGACCGAGTTTCAATTAGTTACTGCCGAAGCAATAACTATAGTCAAAAGTCAGGGACAGAGTAATAATAATGTCGTTGTAAACATAAGTTCAAGAATATTTCGATCGGAAGTGTACGTTGGGTTGAGTCGTGCCAGAACATCGAATGGTCTCTACATCGACGGTATATTTACTCAACCCTAATCAACACAAGCCGTATTATTAGTGGAAAATGAAATTGAGGAGAGATTACGATCAACAGCTGCACTAAATTTCAAACATCGGTTACTATCCGAAAGTTCTGACAATAAGACTAATTTATTTATCATAACGTTCAGTCATTACGAAAACTTTATTGAGATATTGTTAATGATATAAACTATTTGACCGCTGATTATATAATATTAGTAGAAACATGAACAAATCTTCAATTCGGGAATATATATATAATAGACGAACATACTCAATATCTGTTAAACATGCAAAAGGGTGCACTCTATATTCGATAAAAAATCAATGAACTATTTATGTATGAAAAATCGGATATCAATGAATACTTCTTTTATAGCTATTATTGTTAAGGAAGTAGCGATTATAATTATTTATATCTCAACTAAAAATTTTATGCAACAGTTTATCAAATATCTACATAATTGCTTAGAAAAAATCATTTTCGACAAAGTCATTGTAGTAGAGGACTTTAATATAGATATGTAGATAATAAATGGACAAAAGTTTATAAATTATATGAAGAAAAAGAACTATTACTTAATGTGTACTGGATCAACAATAAATGCGAGAAAAGAAAGATATACTGAAAACATGAAAATCGATGTTCATCCACACGAATCTAACTTTTCATTGCACAAAGATATTTCATTCAAATTCTAATATGTTACTGACTGTGCTCATATTTAATTAAATCTTTTATATTATTTTGTCTGATTTGTTGCATTTATTCATATTGAAATAATTAATGAATAATATTTCAAATATCACAGATATCACATATATCAATAGATCCTACATATAGATGAGGAACGCAATACCGACCCCAAACGCTATTTAATGTTTTTATTTCTCATAATGTTTTTTATCTCTAATATTGTGTTTTGACTTTAAGTAATTTTTGATGTTTTCTTATGTATTAAACAATCAATTTTATTTTGGTATTGAAGAGAATCAGTCGCAAATAAAATAATAGTTTAATACGAGTCAAAATAAATAAACAATTTTGTACACCAAAATAAGTGTCAAAATTTATTTAATTTATTAGTTAATTTAATTAATTGATTTTTCGTTTAACATAAACGCTAAACACTTTATCATTCAACTAAATAGTAAAATAAATATATATGTGACAATGGACCAGATTATAAATATCAGCCTTTTCTTGAATAATTAAAATTTTATTGTTAAATTAATTAACAGTTTATAAATCTAATACTTTTGGATTTATCACTCAAATTATTTAATACTACGTTATTCAAGTTAATTTAATAATAAAATTATATTGAGCTGAATAGCTAAACCGGATAATATTAGTGTAAATTCATTTTAAAACTTTTGTTTAAAATGAGCATCAATTTAATATTTGCAAATTTTTATATTTAAAATTTAAATTCGATTATTATTGTTGAATCAATTTATCTAAATGAGTTTTTGTTCTTTTAATTTATCGACTATTGAATTTGACATATCTGTCTGTCCTTCTGTTAGAAGTATGTATATAAACATTTATTAAAAGTTAATAAGGGATATTATCTTTATATTAATAAATAGATTTTTGAAGATAGAGTCTATTTTGAAGTTATGAGTAAATTTATATATGGGCATATTTATTGAAAATAGGAGTCTTTTTTGAAAAATATTGATTGTTGAAAAAAAAATTATTGTAAAAATTCAGTTGAAAAAAATTTAAAAATTAAAATAAATCGTTAAAAAATTATATTAAAATTCATTGCTGAACAAACTAAACACTGTTAAAAATTTTGTCATCTATTTGAATACCAAAGTACATGCCTTTCTGTTGGAACGGTAAAAACCTCCAACAATGACCAGCAATACGCAATGAAATGATCCTATCCAAAAACTCGACTGGGGGTGTAGAAAAGGGGAATATTGTTTAAACTGGATTGTTATTTAAATGTGTTTTTTAACTAAAGGACACAACGACGATGGAAACTCTGAGAAACGCGAAATCGAATAAAATTGAGCACAATGAAACAACTTCAAATTAAACCAAATTTACATTAAACATTAAATTTACTTTTATCGGAAATAAAATTAATTTAGAATAAATACTTCTATCATATCATTTAATTAATTTAAAAACTTCTTTCGTATAAAAACAAATTTTATTTTTATTTAAAAAAGTAGGAATTAGTACATATAATCATTTTAACAAATTAACGGAGAACAACCCAACAATAAGTGACTTACATTTCTCATTTAAGAAAAATATTTGTTGTCATTAAATCATTAATCATTGCTATCGTAATAGTTATAAAAACAAACTTTTTATCATATGCAGACAAACAACTTATTATAACGAAAATACTAATGAGTTTAAAATTCTAAAAAAAATTTTAAAATATGACATTTATTGTTAAGTGTTAAGTTCTGGCCATAAATGCACAAATATTTGTGGAATTGAATGGAATTCTTTAACGTGTAAAAAATTGTTAAAGTATTATCGCAACGCAGACATGAAGTCGATATTCGTTGATATCTGAAAAATAATTTGGAAAATCTTTTGTCGATTCGTACTGAAGATTGTGGTTCTGTATTAAAATGTATACAAAAATGCAGTGGTAGTTGTGGTAAATGTCAAATGAAATGCTCGCGTGAATTTGTTTGCGGACAAATATGTATAGCTGTTTGACGTTGTTTTCACGGATGTGCCGATTAATGTTAGGAAATTGCTAAATAATTTTGTCGGTTTTGAGAAACTTTAGTCCACTTTTAAATGTTTGTAAATAAAAACAGAGAAGTCGGCACCTGAACAGGTAGTAACCTCATAAATATCTCATATACCTCCAAAAATACCTCAGAAGTTCCTCATTATACATAATAAGTCAATACAAAGCTGTTTAATATAATCATTGTAATGTACCAGATACATATGTTTTCAGTATTGAGGTTTCTAACATCATATAACCGTTAGCCTTTTTCGGGGATAAAAGGTCAAATCGATTTGGGCCAGCATATGTATGGTTGTCATAACAACACAATTAGAAGCATATTACATAATTGAAATATTTTCAAATTTTTCGGGGGTCAAAGTTCAACTCGGGTGAGCCGACATATGTGTCGGTTGTCATAGCAACACATATACCACATTATTACGTCATCACAAAAATTTTATATTTTCGGGGGTCAAAGGTCACCCCGGGTGGTCCTCATCATCAAGACCACTAACACTATCAATTGTATCAGCATTTCATGAAAAAATAAAATTTTATGGCCGTGGCCTAAATAGTTCCTCATTAGCATAGTTTTTGTGGGTCCTAAAACTACACTAACATATAACACTATAATACTATAGCATTAATAAATACATACTGTTACATATACATAGGTCATGAACTTACATACATTTACAATCACTATGGTAACCAAGTCTAGAGATCAAATCGAGATTATCGAGGGACTCTTTTTTCGATTTCCCATAGCATTACGAATATGTATAACGTACTATAACGTACTAAATTACTACTAATACTGAATCGAATATTTTATAAACGTCCACTTGATAAATATTTTGCAAATTTAAAATATATTAATTTGCATTTACAGTCTCTACGTTAGCCGTCTTTATATTAATAAGGGAGTTTCTCTGATCTTTAGTTTAATATAGAGATAGTAGTCATTTGATGATTGTGTATTTTAATGATGGAAGTTTTTTGTTAATAGGTACATGAAATCATCTTAAAAGTAAGCTCTTTGATAAGGTATCGATATCTATTAAATTTATTTAAAGAATAAATTAAAGTTGTTCCACATTTAACATATTATTATTTCAGCAACATAAAGAGTCTAAATATTTTTATCACTATTATTACATATTATATTGCTGTGCAACCATATTAAATATTCCAATTAAAATTTTTTTAAAAATTATATAGTTTATTCATTAAAACAAGATAGAGTATGAATATACACAATTAGCTCACTTTGTGTTAAATTATATTTTATTTCAATAGAATAATCAAATTTTGTGTATTATATATTTTTTGAATTTAATTTATTTATTATATTATTGTACAACTATATTTTATTTTTTCTTTTAAGCAGTTATTACTTTTACTAAATATTGTTCTGATGAAAAATTTTAGTTTTATAATATATTGTTTTTGTAAATAGCACTTAGTGAGCATATTTGATTTTTATTCAGTTGTGTTTTAGCTTTCGAGTCAACATCACACAAATTGTTGTTAAGCTAACACTAAAAAGTATAAGATAAACTAATATGATTACGAGTGTGACTAATTTTATATGAAAAAAGTTTTAACGTGTAGTTCATAATTTATTATAATATAGTCATTCACTGTAATTATCCACCAAATATAAAATACACTGACAAATTTATTAATAAATTTAAAAACTGTAATACTTTATAATTATAAACTTTGAAATTAGATTGAAAAATATTCGTTTAAATAATTGGAAATTCTTAAATGATTGCTGTATCCATTAATTTAAATTTTATTATTTTGATTGTTTTATTGTATTAATTAATAAGTAATTTAGTTATTGATTTAAACAATCTTTATAATTCCAAAAATATTTATTATACAAAATATTTAAATATACTTTAAATTAAAACTATATAAAATTAAAAATCTTTATTCTAGTTCTAATTATTTTTTGTATTAAAATTAGAAATGTCTTTCATATTTCTTTTAATTCAAAAAATATTTTTAAACTATTAATAAAGATTGTATAAATATATTTAATAATAAATTTTCTTTTTATATAAGAAAAAACTATAAAATGAATAAATTTATTGTATTGTATACTATTTCCACAATTTTATTTGCTTTAAATTATCAACTAATACACGAAGAGTTTTACTTTAGCAATCGCTGATGAATTTTTAAATATAATGTTTTTGAGAATTGGAATTATCGATATAATGGGATGAAATCCTTAGTCAAAATCCAATTAAAAATCACAATTAATGAATTAGAGATTGCTTCTATTTTCTAATAAAATAACGTTCATTGTAATAATGAATAATTACAACATTAAAAATATCAGTTAGTACTTTTATCGAAAATTAAAATCAATTGCTGGATTTGTTCAAAACTTGCATAAACAATATCGATGAAAGCATCGACAATAATATTAACGAACCCAGCAATGAAAATAACAATATAAGGGGTTTATGAAGTTTAAAATCAAAAAGTCAGAAACATTAATTTGAGTAATTGTATTAATGAAAATTAACAAATTATGAACATTTTGTCTTTCTAAACATTGGAGAATTTAATAGGAAGCATATTAAAAATTTGAAATCGATAAAACACAGGTTAATCAGTGAATCTAATATGCTATTTACAAACTAATTTATTTGAAAAAATAAGTTTCAAAATCAAAGTCTTAAAACGTTTTATGGATGAATACATTATCAAGCATATTAAATCCACTACTTATCACCCACAAACTAATAGACTTAATAAAAAAGTTAATGAAATCATCGTTAAATTTATTTGTATGAAATCACTTTATAATTCAAAATTAAAATTGTGTTTATCACAGTTTTGGCTTAAAATTTTTAAAATTACAATCATAATATTACTAGGATTATTGATTTCAGTCCTAATCATTTATTTTATGGATCAAATTTAACAAATTGAATTAATAATATTTATGCTAGACGAATAGAAACTGATCTTACATATCAATCAAAAGCTAAATAACTAAGATATATATTAATTAATGCATCCTAGTTTAAAGTACCAATGTAATTGAGATATTTGAGATACAGTTATAAAGCGTAATCCGGTTATTAATCATCAAATCGAAGGTCTATTTTACTGTTACCAAATGTTTTGAAACAAAGTCAGTTTGGAACTTTTTAATTTTGAAAATAGTCTAAAATTCAATTGTCATATCAACCATCTCGAGCCATTTCACAATACTTTATAGTCTTCTTAAAATATTGATTTGCAAAAAAATAAGTTAGTAGTTAATAGTATTTGTTAAATGTAATTAATAATATGTATTTATGTATAACATTACTTACCATATACATAAAATACTTAACATACAATAATTATATAGTAGCACATTGAAAGCATGTTCAAATTCAATGCGAATAATTCAAACAATCGCGTAGAACTGGTATTAAAGAGTCTTTGTTTTAACTAGTTATTGAGAGTCAAATTGATGATATTCTATGTTCGAATTCTGAAGGTATAGAAAATTTTGGACCGTATTTGATTTTTGAAAATTCTGTTTTTGAATTAAATATATTATAAAACTATAAATTATTTTCATTTAAACAATATTTAGTAAAAGTAATAACTGCGTAAAAACAAAAAATTTAATATAGTTGACCAACAATGAAATCAATAATTAAAATGCCAAAAACTATTTATTACACTCAAAATTTGATATTATGACTTAACTTATGAGAAAATGCAAATTGAGCTCTTGGTGTATGTTCATACTCTTTCTTGTTTTGCTTTAAATTATCAATTATTTGTTCAGAAAATTTTTTATCAATTTTATTATTTTGTAATAATTTAATGTGCAAATAAATTGAGTTTCGTCAAGTTGGAGTGATTGTTGGAAGTTTCTTTTAAAAGTTCATTAAGTTTTCCCGAATGTATAAACTTTTTAATCATATTTAATGCAGTTTTAATTACGTCATTAAATGTGAATTTTTAACTCTGCTTTTAACTAAACATTGCAACATATGAATGATACATCCAATTCTTTTAAGCTTAAAATCTTTAAATGTTATAGTAAAAAAATTTTCTTCATTGTCAAATTCTTTTATATCAAGAGATGTGTCTAAATTGTCTTCAGAGATAAAACAATAATCCTCAGTTGAACACTCAAAATTAACTAATTTTTCAATATTATTCCATGATATTTTTAAAGAATTAACCATATTTGAGCCATTAACAGTAATAACACTAAATATTTTTGCATAAATTATATAATATTCATATATTATTAATTTTAACTGTTCTATTATTCACTATGCAGGGTGTCGATTACGAAATAACTTTAATTTTAAAGTTAACGTTAATTTAGAATTTTTAAATGGGTCTAATAGTTATGCAGTGATTCCTAGATACGAATAGGAAAGTTCTTTTTTACTCCAATTGTAATTTTTGGTCGTATTGAAGCCATTTTGGTTTATTTTAAGCATATTGAAAAACATAAATTCAGAAATCCATTAAATAATATAAAGAAGGGTTTACATATACACAGATGTACTGATTTATCAAATCCAATATCTTTTTTGGACTAAAGTTTTCTATATTGAAATTTAACTAAGTTAATTTTAAGCATCATAAAAAAATTTTAAATAAATTGTGAAAATAAGTTTTATTTATAAAGAATATGACTTGAATTAGTGTTGAATCGCTTTTTGAAATTAAATTAAAAATCAAAATAAATTTCGTATTTTAATTTTGATAAATCGAAATTAAAATACAATCAAAATAGAAATCATCATTGAAAATACAATCAAAATGATTTTAAAACTGCAAAATGAAATCAAAATACAATTAAAATAATTATTTTATTAAAAAGTTAAAATCAAATTGAAAATCCAAAATATTTTTTATTTTAATTTAGATTTTGGACTGGAAATCAAAGTTAAAATATTAATACGAAATTTTATTTTGACTAAAAACAAAATTAAAATACTAGTGTTGTTTTTATTTCTTGTTTTTAAATTTGATTTAATTTTAATTTTGATTTTTCAAAAAATTTCAATATTGTTTTAATTTTGATTTTAATTTTCAATATATCTAAATGTTGATTAAATTTTGATTTTGATTTTAGAAAACTTTTTAACCCTCCAGTGGAATCGTTCACCAACTTCCACATTAAGTACTTGTGGCAGAGTTTTTAAGTAGTGCACTGAAGTCAGCTCCCAGTTAGCGCATATGCAAAAATTTTTCTGCCACCATTCCAGCTACTTATTTACATAGAAAAAATTTTTTCTGCCACGATTCTAGTTGGTGGGAATAAATAGGGGAAAATATTAACTTTAGCGTAACTTTTACCTCATTCAATACAGAAATACCATAAAACAAACTTTACAGGATAATAGCATTGAATGTTATACAAAAAGGGGGAATGAAATTTAGGTATTGATTTAAATCAAAAATAATAATTTTGGAAATAAAAATAATTTTCGGGTAATTTTTTGTAAGGTAATTTGCAAATATATAATTGAGGAATAGCTAAAATTTTATAGTGATGTGAATTACATTTACGAAAATATTAACACTTGAAGTGGTGGTGGCAGGAAATCTTGCCACGTTTCTGCTGGAGGGTTAAATTTGATATGATTTTGATATGTTTTTCAATTTTGATTTACTTTTAATTTTAATATTCAAAATTAATACAATTTTAATTTGATTTTAGGTTTCAAAATTATTTTTATTTAAACTTTAAATTGTTTTACTTTTGTAAAATTTTCAAAAATCAAAACAACATTAATATGAACTTTTGTATTAAATTATTTTTGAAATATCTTGCCTTACTTAGGTAAAATGCATAATATTTATAGTCAAAATTAAAATTAGAACAAATAAATAAAGTAAAACACAAGATGTATTAATATCTTTAATGCATTAGTGAAAGATTATCTATTTATTAATTAATAAACATTAAAAATGTTTGTTTAATTCCATATTAAAAGTTAAATTGGCAAAATAAATTAATAAACACTATTATATTCCCATAATAATTAATAAAAGAATTAAATAACATATTGTAGATTAAATTTTAATTACTTTTACAGTTTAATAATAAGAAATTGAAGAAATTAATTCTATTATATAAATTAAGTCTTTTAATTTATTTTAAAATTTCAATTTTTTTAACATTTTTTAAATTCTTTAATTGTTGGCATTAATATTTTAAAGACAAGATTTTTAAAGTATTTATTTTAATTTTCTTCGTAATAATATATTTATTTTAACTTTGCTAATAAAAGCTTCCTTAATTATATATATTAAATTTTTAAAGTGTTTTTTAAAAATTACAACTTCTTAAATATTATATCGTTTTTGATTGTTATTAGAAAGTCATATATTAAATACTTTTATAACAAATATAACTACAACAAAAAAATATTTAAAATTAGATTTTTATTGAATAAATGAAAGTTCATAAATTTTCTAATTTATAAATGTTTAAACGCTCAATAACACAAGAGAATGAAGTAGTAATACGATTTATCACGATATTAAGGAGAATATTACATACTTAAATGAAAAAAAGAGTACAGAGTGAATATTTTATTTAAACACCCAAATTTGTTTTGTAATTTCATTTATTTATTGTTCTACGACTTTACTTTTACGTTAATAAAATTTATAAAGCTTAGAATGAAAAACAATTTATAAAAGTGCACTATTCATTGGAGGCAGTAATTTCTTGTGTTAAGTAGGTATAAAATAATAATATAATCAATAGTAAACTTTTTTTAAATTATAATTTTATAGGTTTTTATTTAAAAAAAATATTTTCAATTCAAATCTAAAATCAATTTTATAGCTTACATTGAAAAATAATTAATTTATTTTTTAACATCCAATTATTAATAAAAATTATTTTATAGTTAAATTCCGATATTTTATTTATAATATTTTACAGTTTCAAGTATTGTTTATCTGACTTTGCAAAATTCAAATATATGGATTTGACCTTGTCTGTCTGTCCGTCTGTCCGTGTGTAACACTCTATGTCTATTAAGGGAAATTTTTTTATGTTTAATAAGGGATATTACAATTCTTAAAGACTCCTATCTTCAAAAAAAATCCCTTTATTAACATAAAGAACAAAAAATACTCCTATCTTTAAAAAATCCCTTTATTAACATAAAGAACAAAAAAGACTCCTATCTTTAAAAGTAATTTTCAAAAAAACTCCTATTTTCAAAAAATCATTGTTTAAACGAAAAAAATTCATTGTTGAAAAGCAAATGATTTTGAAAAATAAGTAAAAAACTTGGGAATATTCAGTTTTTCTAGGAGTGGCATATTACTTTTTTTTTATCAGAAAGGCATATTCCGTTTTTCTAAGTGGCATATACCGTTTTTATGAGTGGCAAATTCCGTTTTTCGGAGTGGCATATTCCACTTTTCTGAGTGGCATATTCCGTTTTTCGGAGTGGCATATTCCGTTTCTAGGAGTGGCATATTACTTTTTTTTATCAGAATGGCATATTCCGTTTTTCTAAGTGGCATATACCGTTTTTATGAGTGGCATATTCCGTTTTTCGGAGTGGGATATTCCACTTTTCTGAGTGGCATATTCCGTTTTTGGAGTTTCATATACCGTTATAAAGGATTAACAATGAAAGTAGGTGTATGTCTATTTTCATATATATATTTTATAGTTCCAATTTTAATCTGTTTTGTATACTCCTGTTGCAAATAAATATTGTATATAAAACATTGATCGAAAATTAGTAAATCATTGTTGTAAAAGTACTTTTGTAATTGTAAACTAAAAATTGGCTCATAAATCATTTATACTTCAAACAGTAAAGGTCACACAATTTTTCTCTCATTAACCATATTTTAATACAATATTTATCATTTACAATGCAAGACGAAGAAGATTTAAAAAGATTGGAGCAAGAAAAAGAAAAAGAAAACAAAGAATGAAAGAAGAATATAGTCGGAAGGAGCAAGAAAAGAACGCGCGTGCAATGAAAATAGCTCGTCAAGATCAAGATAAGAGACGTGAAGAACAGAACAAAAACACAATAGCGCATAAAATAACGCGTCAAGATCATGATAGGAGGCGCGAAGAATAGATAAATAACACAACAGCGCATCAAATAGCACGTCAAGATCAAGATAGGAGGCGCGAAGAACAGTTAAAAGACACAACGTCACATCAATTAGCACCACTTAGTATTGGTTTTGAAGAACTGTGGCAACAATACGAATCAAAAATTAAAAGTGGACCAACAATAGTATGTAACAGTTGCAATGGACTCTGGTTTGAATCTTCAATCAAAAAGAGAAGTATTAACTCGTTATACAGCAAAAGAGTATCCAAAGAATTTCTAATAGCTGTATGTCCATCAATACCAAACAATGTTAAATTATGCCTAACATGCTTTAGGGATGTAATTCAAAATAGAAATCCAAAACATTGTGCTCATAATGGTTTCGCTTTTAATCCAATACCAACGGAATTACAAAATTTAACAACACTTGAAGAGCTAATGGTGTCACCGCTAATACCACTTATGCAGATAAGACCGCTAGGTATCGACAAACAATATGGACTGCAAGGAAACGTAGTCAACGTTCCAATTTCTGTCGAAACTTCAGTGTCTGTACTTCCACGGACATTTGACAACACAAACCGTTCAGATAATGCTAAAACGGAAAATGACTTATAAGACGCATTACAAGTTTGAAATGGTAAGACAAGCAATAATATATAATGCAGCCAAATATTTACTAACAACACCACTATATCAAAATGAAAACATCTACATATCTGATAACTGGATTTCTACTCACAACAATGAAATAGAAGACTTTTTTGTCAACGATGAAGGTAAACATGAAGATACAGATATATAGCTCAAGTTACGGAAATGGAATGGAACGAAGTGGAAGAGCCAGATAATGTTATTACGAACTCAACACTCTGGCAAGATAATAGCGCAGCAATCGCTTTCGCACCCGGGGAAGGTAATCATCCACTATTGCTATTTCGTGACATATACGTAGAAGAACTTTCGTTTCCAACTTTATACTGCGGGCACGAGCGACAAAAATACGATAAAGCTTCGTATGTTAACATTTGTAAATGGGAATTGCGAAACAAAGACAGAAGAAGTTGCAAACCCGATAAAATATTCTTTATGTATAAAAAACGACAGTTAAAAATGTTAACCGAACAAATCAATTTACATTTAAGGAAAACTCGCCGAAATCAAAATATAACAGCCGAAAAACTTTTGAACACTGAATTTGTTGATAAATTATGCAAAGTGGACGACGGATATAAATTTCTTAAAGTCGATCGATCATCACCAGTATATTGGGAAGAACGCAAACACGTAGTGTTAGCTATGATTCGACAACTTGGTCTTCCAACTTTATTCGTCACATTTTCAGCAGCAGAAACCAAATGGGTAGAGTACGTAAAATCCATATTTCTGAACATGAAGCGAATAGTATGGATTATCACCAAAAATGCGAATTAATTGGGCCAGATCCAGTTACTTGCGCGAGATATTTCGATAAACGCATTAGGGAACTATTCCGAGTTCTCGAGCATTCCAAGGGACCATTCAAGGATAA